>JAFBJS010015381.1:65169-130685 GCA_016785265.1 Paraplagusia blochii | reverse complement strand
GTTGTCCCTCTAATCATCTCATTCCTGATCCTGTCCATCCTTGTCTCTCCTAAAGAGAACCTCAGCATCTTTAACTCCTCCACCTCCAGCTCTGTCTCCTGTCTTCTGACTATTGGTAGTAAAAGCAAACATTTATTTCTGAATTGCAGAGTTTGATAATTAATAGTTTATTTAACCATTTTTACTTAATTTCCTTTCTTACCGTTTCCACTTATGGACCAACAACAGATCTCCACTTCATTTAATTCTTATTTTGTAGAATTTTTTTTTATTTACAAGATTAAAGATTAAGTGTTCTAATTATTCTTCTGTTTTGTAAAAAAAAAACACAAATTCCATATAATCTACTGTAAATACCTCAACAGGTATTGCAATGCAAATCTCTGAGTGTGGGTTTTTAAAAAAAACCTAAAGTCCACGAACAACCCAGTGATTGTAGATGCTTTAATCACGTGTGCTGCTTAAGCTTTGTCTGTACGATAGCCCCCTCAAGTGGACAAAAAGAGTCACTGCTCAGTGTTGTAGATGGGACACTTTTATTGCGTTTCACTGTTATGCAGGAGAATCTTAAACGTGCATGTTTGAGATATTTTACAGTTCTAACATGTACTTGAACTGACTCTTTTAATACTGTAAGATAGAATAGAGTGCTTGGGTAATTTTTGATATTTTAGGTTAGAAGTGCCCAACAATATACTTCTGCCATGACAAAAAAAAAATGCACAGCAATAAAAACTCTGTATAAAAAAATTAATTTGAAATCTACATGTGCGTTTTAAGCCACAAACAACAAACATATTTATGATATTTGATAATCCTCCGCTCTTTAGACGTTACTCTCATCGATAGCTCAGCAGACAGTGACGCCGTGCAGGCCTGCTGACATCATCACCCTCGCAGTCATTCATTCCTTAGGTTCACATAGGCACAAACATACAGATAAAAAAAAGTGATTAAAATAACACTTCCGATTGAAAGTAAGTCTCTCTTGATTAGGGATTAGAACAAAAGAACACTGTTACATTGGACCATTTAATAATCATGGTCTTTACTATTATCACCAGTGTCTCCTCCTTATCCTCTCATCACCAACAACTGAATATCCAGCTGTCTTACATCATGAGGACGCCATGACAGAAGTCTTGAAAGTTAGTAGTGACCACAGAACTCAGGTCCAAGTTCTGACAAACGTTCTCTCTGCATTGTCAGTCGACTGTAAGGTCTTCTCCTCCAGTTGGTTCCTGAAGTGAACAGGACGTCCCTTTCAAGTGCGGACACTCACTATTAGCCATGACCTCATCCCTCCATCTTGGCCGTTTCACCTGTGTCTTTTCTCTCCGCTTTGCTCCTCGGCAAGACTTGTTTTAATGTGTGAGATCGCCCATGTGATGCAACTTGAGCAGAAAACTTTGGGTGATATCAAATGTGGTGAAACTAATCCCGACAGCGATGGGGCCTTTAATCCAGTTCATGCTCAGTCCTTTGTACAGTCCTTTGATAACTCCTTCCTGGGTTACAATCACCCTCATGGTGCCCAGGACCGTGTTGTAAGACGAGCCAGTCACGCCAGCAGTCTGCATTCTTCTGCGCACCACGTCCAGAGGATACGAAGCAGACTGTCCAATCAGACCCGCGCAGGCACCAAAGGCCAGACGCTCATAAGGATACGGGTGTGATCTCTTTGTCTTTTCTGTCAGGGACGAAGAAACAGAAATCAGTGAAACAAATACAGCAAATTGAAGTTGAGATTAAACAATAATGAAAATGCATAACTAGTGTTTTTACCTGTGTGTAACTTCTTCAGAGTCTCATATGTGAAGAAAGTGATTCCTGCGTATGGGATGACGCCTAAAATAGCAGGAGTGAAACCTCTGTAAAGCGTCTTCACACCTTCTTCCTTTGAAATGCGAGAAACCACGTGGATGATGTTGCTGTACCTGTTAATACAAAAATAGATAGACATTTTTTCATAATGTGACCATGTCAATGAAGATTCTCTGACATCCAGGTCATGGTGAAGGTTAAAAGGTTTTGTTGTGCAACTGGACGTCAGGTTTTTTGGGAAACACTCATCTATGAGGCTTCTTTAGTTCAAATTTTTATTTTCCACTAACAGTTGCCTCACTCTAATGTGACCGTGTTCTGATTCATAAATATTTTAACCAAAGAACGACTAGTTCCCATTTTCGTCCATAAACCGAGGTTGAAAGCGTAGCTTTAAAGCATATCAACAAAGCAAAGCACAACCAAAACACTTTTGTCTGTGTTTTGTCCGCTTTAAGTCACCTTTTACAATGAAACTCACTCAAATTACAGAAAAAATACAAGTATTTTGGGGAAAATGTACTAACCTAATTCTAAAGTAGTTTTTCAATTCTTACAAACACATTAAAGATATAAATTCAGCCCGTGAGGTTATGAGACTGTGGTAATCTGAGGTATATTTTTCAATCATACAACAAATACAAACATTACAAAGATGTTGTTTGTTCTAATGAACAGCTCCGTAGTGTGTCAGCAGACAACAGTCTTACTTACATGTCTTTGGCAGTAACTGCCATCCTGGCTCGTACCAGGTCCAGAGGGTAGGTCAGCATTGCAGCTGAAGTGCCAGCCAGAGAGCCAGCCAGGAAACGTGGAAGAGGAGGCAGAGCTCTGGGGGGAAATAAACCCAAACAAACGGACCATTGTTATACTGTGAAACACATACACAGAGTTGAACTTCAAATAACAACATATTTTTGCAACTGGTTTCAATTCCTTCAGAATAACAGAACATGTCAAATGATTTACTTTCTGGCTGAGTTACTGAAAGTAGAATAAACTTTTTGGCAAGGCCAAGTACACTGACAAAGGAGGGTCTTGATCAACTAAGGGGACAACAAAAATCAGTACTGTAAATAATGTCTACTAACAAAAAAATGTCTTAGTTAATTAGTCACTCCAGGGGCCATTTAATACAGCGGTGTTGATCTCAAATAAATTAAGGGCCCACTGTCCTCACTGTCATTTTGCCAAAGGGCCACATTAGCATTTAATGTTCAATACAGAAGAAAATATGGGGAAAATGAAATGATTCCACTTGTAATATTCACATTCATCCACAGCAGTGTCTACCACTGAGTGCATCCAACAAAAAACCTTTTTAGCATCAACTTGCAGTAGAATCGTTCTATAAATCTTGTGGGCCCTGCTAACATTCAACTTTCACATTAGGGTGGGGGCCACAAAAGAATCGCTCCATGGGCCACAAATGGCCCACAGGTTGTGAGTTTGAGACCCCTGATTTAATGTAAAAAAATCCTAGCTAATACTCCACTGGTGTTTACAGAGATTTTCTTAATTGTTGCAAAATAGAAAACGTAAAACACTGCTGTAAAGACATGGGTGTCAAACTTGTGGCTCGCAAATTAGATGTCAGTTCAATGAACCCCCAGCTCCCTTGGGCCCTTCAATGACATGGCCGCGGTAACAGCATCTTCTAGTTCAGGGTTGTCAGACCAGATCCACCATGGGACGGTGTAGCTGCAGGTTTTGCTTCAACCAACTGATTTGGCTCTTTTCATCAACTGATCTGAATCTCCAGACAGCTGATTGGTCAGTCGGTGTCCTCTGAATAGCTTGGAACCAAAACCTGCAGCCACCGCGGTCCTTTGGGGAACAGTTGGACACCACTGCTCTAGCTCATTGGTGTTGCGTTTAAGGACATAAAAGACCATTGTATACTCACTTTCCTTGGTAGCCATAGTGGCTTCCCAGCACCTTTTTGTACTGTTCGTGGGAGAAGAACTGGATTGCAGCGTAGGGCATGACCCGGACCATGGTGGCTGAGTTCCCCCTCCACAGACTGATCAGTCCATCTTTCATGTAAGTGCAATAGATCTGCCTGAAGGCCTCCTGGGTACACAGGGGCAGGGAGACAGAACCAGAATTGTGTTTAGGTTCTAATAAAATAAAAATAATAAATAATAATAAAATAGAAATTAAACAAAAATACTGATTAAATAAATACAATTCAAAGAATAAGAAAAAGTTGAATTTTATATTTATTGTTAGAAGTCTGGGAACTCACTTTGGCTGAGAATCTTAGTGACGTCACTGTAAAAACAAAAAAAAGAAACTTTGTGACTCTCAGGGTTATCAGCAGAAGGAAGATTAGTGCACAGTCAGGGGAAAAAAAAACTGTTGTCACATGTTATTGGATCAGTGTTCTTGCCTTGGAAAATGATCTTGGTCCTGTCCAGAGGTGCAATGACCGTTTTGGCCACAGCTCCAGCAAACGCACCACACAGCAGGGACTCCAGAACGGTGAACTTGGGTCGGATGTCCTGTTTGTACACAAACAAACATTTTAGTTATGTTGTGTTATGTTGGGGGACATTTTGTCCTGTGACAAGACATCAATCCTTGTCAATTATGTGTGATTCATGGTTTATTAAAGGGTGGGGAGAGCAAATCACATTCCAAACAGCTGCCATAAACATTCATCACCTCAGAACAAAACACAACATGGACTCAGATAACATTGGTTTTCATCATGTGAGCCATGACTGGTTTAATAATCTACCTGAAATTTACAACCAGAATATTGTACCTGTGTTTAACATTAACCGTCTTAAGATAAGCTTTCATAAAACCTCTCAACTCTGAGGAACAACAACTGATCCCAGTATGTGCTGCGTTGTTATCACTTTAACATTTCTTTTTCACCATTTTCATCTAACTAATACTACTGAGTTGCAAACTCTCAGCACTATTGCCCTGCTGTAGACCTACAGACAAATGTATTAAATAAATACTCCAAAGTAATATTATATGTGAAAAAACAGCATTCTTCAGGGCCAATCCTACTTCTCCCATTTGCTGTGTAAACTAAGGCCAGCTTTAGATTAGCAGTCAACTCCCAGCTATTTACAGCTACAAGCAGGGAGAGGCATGTCCTTCAAAGTATGTACTGTATACAGTAGTTCCGGGAAAGGTTTACTGCATGAAGCACGAACACCACAACAACAACAGTCTTACACAGTAGGACTGAATATTTCAAAGGATACAACAGTTCTTAATAAAAAAAAAACAAGTTTATGGTTTATTCTGTAACAGTGCGAAAGTGAATTACGTACTTTTGAAAACCACTACCAGGAACATATGGAAAATGAATCTGTACAAAAACAGGTTCTGAGAACTGAACAAAGGCTGTGATTGTGTAATAAATAAAAGATGAACACAAGACATTTCTATACGTGTCTAGACACAACAGTTGAGTTAATTGGACAAAACCACATTCTCTGCATATAGGTCACTCAAATGAGATAGACTGATAGAGAAATTGATAGATAGATTCATAGATAGATTTATTTCATTATGCCAATATTAATACTGAGTTCAGTTTGTATTTTGTATTTTCTATATAAATATATGTATGTGTATATATGTATATATATATATATATATACACACATATACAAGCCTACCCACATACATATGTATATACATACACATACTGCAGACATATATACATAGACAGTACATCTATTATCCATATACGTATATTCAAATACACACAAACACATCCACGCCCTTTGTAATATTGTATTGTAACATTATTCATTTGGTGTACTTTCACTAACATTATTATTCGGCTTAAGAGATTAAGAACTATTTTCACATCATGTCCTAAATTCCATGTAACTAAACTAAATGAGATTATCTTAAATGTAGGGTGCCAGTTAGCTTAGCCTCACAGCACACAGGTTACCGACAATATTAACTACCAAAATGTAGTTTTAACATAATTTCTTTATATATATATATACATATATATATCAATTCATGTATATACAGGTATATTTGTCTAATTTCTGGACTCATTCACTGTATAAATAATATACTGTAATGAAAAATTACTTATACTCGCCATGACAAATATCATTAATATTAGCTCAAATATGTGTTAGGAAAACCAACCAACAACTAAGGAGAGGGAAGAGTAAATTACTAAGTCCAAATTGGTTGTTTTGTTGTTGTTGTTGTTTTGTTTACAGTTTTATTATATTGCTTATTAAAGGGCCAGACGATGAATTATTGTCTAGTTTAATTAATTGAATCAGAATGACTAGGGTAAACAGCGCTCACCTGTGCTTTGCTGGGGGTCGGCGACAGAGCCAGGACCGCGGCCTGGGCCACAGGCAGACGGCTCTGACGGTCGTGTGCATGGTGAGCCATGCGTGTGTCGTTGTGTGTCCTTCACAGATGTCAAAAATAAACCCCAGCCACCGAGTCACTCAGTCATCCAGATGAAACACTGCGGACGGAAATCACAACGATAGTCGTATAAAAACAGAAGTTTACTTTGCATTTGAGAATGACAGTACGCCATATTACACTGCCTCAGTCTGTATCATAACACAAGTGCGCGATTACGTGCACGTCCATGCCCAGCACAAACAACAGCCTTGTGAACAGGTCACTGCATTAAAACAGACCAATCTACACATACAGGATAGAACCAAACGATATTTTATCAATCATTACGATAATAAATTCCCAAATATATCAAGTTATTCATACAAATAACTTGATGGCCACGCCTCATATGAATAAAAAATGCGAATCAAGAGTTAATACAAACAATCGTAAATACAGTACATTACAAAAGCTTCCTAACGCGCTGCCATCTGATAGTAGACGAGCTGTTGCACTGATTTTATTTACCTGGTAAAGTACTGAAAAATCCCGAGTTGTTATTGACTGTAGCTGTGTTGAAGAAGTCAGTCTGTCCTGCAAAGTCTTGCACACATTGTTTTGCACGCTGGGGGCTGGTCTGTTCCTTTTATAACTACCCACAGCCTCAGCTGCGTCGTCTTTTCACGTAGCAAACGTTTCCAGAGACGATTGCGAAAGACAGGTGATAAGCATCAGCCTGCAGCTTTGCGGGTTGCCAATAAAAAAACAGCACCCTAGATAAAACGTTGCGTCGTATTTCCGTTTCTTCTGTGCATTTAACAGTTTCTGGTATTTTCTAGGTGTTAGAAAAAACAGAACAGCCAAGTCTGTGTTTTGGACTACAATTCCCATCAGTTATTTCCGGTATTTTAGTATGATCTCGCGAGTTTATGTTCTACCATGGGTTGCCATGTCAGTTCTTTAGACTTTTAAGCAGATATTTTTAGCAGTCGATGGTTATTTATGTCCCCTTGTCAATTCGTTTTCCTTACAATGGACAGTATATATGGAAAGTCTACTGTGGTAACAGCGAGTTAACATTTTCCATCTCCCCCTGATCTCTGTGTCCTCACCTCCAACTCCAATTACCACCCTGTCCTCTCTCACTGCATCCACCAATGTCCTCATTGTCTCCTACCTCGTAGCTCCATCTGTAGGTACATTCTTCTACCAATATAAACAGTGTCCCTCCTCTGAACATGTACAAACCATCTCAAACTGGCTTCTCTAATTTTTTCCAAACCGTCCTGTCTTTGTTGCCTCGCTAATGACCTAATTCCTGAAAATATGGCTATTGATTATTACATTTTAAAAAACGATAAACTTTATTTTTCAACTGCAAGTTATTTAGCATTGGAGTTTAGAACTTCAAATTGCAACATCAATGTTGTTCTTAAAAGAGTCTTGTGTGTTGTGTTTTGAAATATAACAAAAACAAATAACAAACAAACATTGGTATTACTCTGCATTTTAATAAATTTGCATTTTAGTCATTAAATAAGAAAATACTCAATATCACCCATATCTGTAAATATATAAAATAAAAACATTCGAAGATCAGATTCTTTGGGAACGGCTGGAGGGGGGTTGTGGCTGACCTGATTTGGCAACCCGTGAATCTAGCTATACCGCTGAAAAGTTGTTGTTGTGGGAGAAAATGGCGTCCAACGTTGAGGCCCCGGATCGCTGGTATCTCGCCCTACTCGGTTTTGCGGAGCATTTCCGAACCTCCAGTCCGCCTAAAATACGACTGTGTGTACACTGCTTGCAGGCAGTGTTTCAGTTTAAGCCTCCACAGAAGATAGAGGCCAGGACACACCTTCAGCTCGGCTCTGTTCTCTACCACCACACGAAGAACAGCGAGCTGGCCCGCAACCATCTGGAGAAAGCGGTGAGGGTGTGCTGTGTGTAGGAAAGTGCGGGGATGCAGTGGAGAAGGGGACTGGGTTAGGCCGCTTGTAGCGAAAACTAGCAACAGTGGAAACCCTTAAGTAATTGACGTTTGGGAAGGTTTATTTTTAAACGTAATCTTTAAAACGCGTAATAATTTTGAGTCCATCCCCATTTGTGTCGCCTTCATTATTCAGTGCTAGACGGAATTCTTTTAAGGATTATCTGTCGTATGTAAATAATCCAAACACCGCTAACATTGAACACCTCTGTTCTTTTTGCAGTGGTATATTTCGCAGCAGCTCTCCCAGTTTGAAGATGTTAAATTCGAAGCTGCCAGTATTTTATCCGAACTGTTCTGCCAACAGGTAAGGCTTGCAAATGAATGGAGTGGTATAATTTTCTGTGTCTGTTAATGTTGGCTCAGTGTAAATATAATGCATTGTTTTTCCGGAGAGTTTAACACAACCTGGCACTTTTAATGTTGTACAAAAGAGTAATATCTGTTGTTGATGTCATTAATTTTCTTTCAGAACTTGGTTGACTCTGCAAAACCTCTACTACGTAAAGCCATCCAGATTTCACAACAAACACCATACTGGCACTGCAGACTGCTGTTCCAGCTGGCGGTACGTGTGAACATTTTTTTTTTGTTCACAGACATGTTTCTCTAGACAAAATGTGTATTAAACTGTTGACAGTTCAATAGTTTCAAAGTGTATTTTGCTTTAAACTAAATATTACCTACTCCTTAATATGAATAAACAGTACATATGAATGATATATGATGTTTTTTCTTTTTCAAGCAAACTCCTTATGAAATGATTCACACCACTACACACACACATATTGAAATGTTACCCCTGCATTTAACCCATCAACAAAGTGAACAGTGGGCAGCTCAAGCACCTGGGGGGCAGTGACTGGGGTCGGTACCATACTCAATGGACCAGTGGTAACTTGGCAGTTGGTGGATTCAAACCTGGAACCCTCCGGATTCCCTGTGGAATAATTAAGCTGTTGAATATTTATGGTGAATAAAAGCACAAGAAAATGAATTCATATACAATTCCAACATTTAATTATGTAATTACATATGTATGTAATTACAACTTGAATACATAAGATTTGTTAAAGTATATTTTTCTGGCTAGTGAGAATTTGTTTTTTCAGCATTCATTCCAGTGTCAAGCCCTCTGCAGCAAACACACATTAGGTAAACCTGTTTCCTGCCCAAAGATTATTTTTGAAGTACAGTTAGCTTCATTCAATCTGATCATTGGTCATGGCCTAGTGGTTAGGGAGCCGTACTGTGGTCCACAGTACTGGGTTCGAATACATCAACCGCCAGGTTACCACTAAAGGTCACAGAGCGTGGCACCATCCCCACCCACTGCTCCCCGGGCACTCAAAGCTGCCCACTATTCACTTTGGTGATGAGTTAAATGAAGATGTCAGACATTTGTTGTGTGCAGTGATGTCAATAACAATGTCACAATGACAAAGAGTTTGCTTTCCTTCAATAAGTGTGTAAACTGTCAGATTTAGTTAATGTCCAGACTTTAAGATGAATTACTTTCAATTCATGATTTGTTTTCATTGCTCTCTTAGCAACTCCATACCCTGGAGAAAGACTTGGTGTCGGCATGTGACCTTCTGGGTGTTGGAGCAGAGTACGCAAGAGTGGTGGGCTCAGAATATACCAGGTGAAGGTCATATAGTGACAGTTAGACTGATTAACACTGCAGGGCTCTGGTGTTTACTCTCAAACCTACTAGTACAAAAGAAAGTTAGATCCCTTTGTAGCTAAAGATTTGTTGCCTTTAGTCACAAGTCTCCTTACATTTATATTTCATATTTATGTGTCCTTATTAATTGGTTTCAAAAGTAATCTTCATTTCTAAAATTGCTTTTATGTATATAATAATTATTCAGATATTATATTCAAGTTGAGCACACAAACGTCAAATGGTATTGTAAAATGGTGTCTGTTCTTTATTAGGATATTGTCCAAAGTATATAATTCAAAATCAAATATTCTTGCCAAGGCATTAAAGTTGTATTGCATTGATTGAAATAAGCTGAATGTGAAGGGTTTAAGAGTTGTTTTTAAAACCTAATTTTGTGTTGTTTTTTTTAGGGCACTGTTTCTCCTGAGTAAAGGAATGGTGAGTTATTTTTTACAGAACTGTAAGAGCAGTAAAGTTTTGCAACATTGCGTTTCATTCAAATGCAACCTGTGGATATGAGTGTCTGCTTAAATGCATAAATATATTAGGTACTAGCAGAGTTGGTGTTGATAAATTGTGAAATATTGAAGTATTTTTTTTTTTATTCTTTCAGTTGCTGCTGATGGAAAGGAAACTCGGGGAGGTGCATCCTCTTCTTACACTGTGTGGAACTATTGTGGAAAACTGGCAGGGTAACCCTATCCAGAAGGAGTCTCTCAGGGTTTTCTTCCTGGTCCTACAGGTCACACACTACCTGGACGCTGGACAGGTAGGAAATCAAGCATTATATCATGTGTCAGAAAACAAAATATTATTTTGTGAAACATGCAGTCATGGAAAAGGTATTAGACCACCCTTCTGTTTTCTTTATTTTCTTGTTAATTTTAAGGTACATTTGCGTAGACAAATCTATTGATAACAACAAAAATTGCTCATTAGAATTTAAGCAGAGATCTGATATTAAGCCATATTCCATGTTTTCTTGTTAGTTACCAAAATAACTTCTTCTTACATCAATTGCTGTGACATAATACTGCAGGACAACAGAAAATGCAGGCATTCCATATTTTCATATTTATTGAATTTCTCAGGTAAGTTGCTTTTAGTGGTTACAGGCAATAAAATGAACAAGAAATGCAAGAAACAGACTAAGTTGAGCACATCTTCCTAAAAATTTGAGATTTAATTAAATTTTCTTTTCTATAACTCTAGGTAAAAAGTGTGAAGCCATGTTTAAAACAGCTGCAGCAATGTATCCAGACTATCTCCACACTCCACGATGATGAAATTCTCCCAACCAACCCAGCCGACCTTTTCCACTGGCTACCCAAAGAACACATGTGTGTCCTTGTCTACTTGGTGAGTATCTTTTTGCTCCTTGTGCTACACTGGTTTATTGATTGCTGTTTGGTCGTCATCTTTGGTTGTGAAATAATGAAAACAGCTGCTGGGCCTAGAACATTCGCTAATCAGTTATGGGTACAAAGTCTCCAGCATGAGGAAGGTTTTGCTCTGATGTTGTGTGAAGTGAAACGTGACAGGCCATTTATTGGCCATGACAAGAATGGAACAGTGGGCGTACGTGGCAAAGTGCACTGCTGGTAATACACTAATATAGGTCACAATGAACACAACAAGTCATGGCGTCATCGCTACAAATGTAACAGTTCTATTTACATTTTAAATATGGCACCGACTCTACACTAGGGGTCAGTAGCTGTAAGTCTTAGAGGGGGTGGAATTTTCTGGACCGACAACTTGACCTGGACACTCAAATAAAATTTGCACAAAGCATTGTGCATTCATGTGCATTTTTTAAAATCACTTACTTTTCTTCTGCTTCTTCTTCGTTCAACATGTCCCTTTTTCAGTGATTGCCACAGCGGGTCAAAGTCCACATCAACCTGTCCTCTGTATCTTCTACTCTGACTCCAACTGCCTCCAAGTTCTCTCTCACAGCATCCATACATCTCCTCTTTGTCTCCTACCTGGTAGCTCCATCTCTAGGATCATTCTTCTACCAATGTATCCACTGTCCCTCCTCTGAACATGTCCAAACCATCTCAATCTGGCTTTTCTAGCTTTTTCGCCAAACCTTCTTGTCTGTGTTGTCCTTCTGATCACCTCATTCCTGATCCTGTCCATCCTTGTCTCTCCTAAAGAGAATCTCTGCCTCCTGTCTTCTACCTATTCCTAGTGTCTCTAATCCATCCATCATGTCTGGTCTCACAACTTTCCTGTAAACCTTTCCCTTCACCTTAGCTGAGTCTCTTCTATCACAATACATTTTCTCATATGTACAGTTATTTAAGGAACTTAAAAATATTTCACATTAGCGCACTAATTTGCAGTGCAGTAAAAGGGGGTCAGACCTGTAAAGACCTGCTTTCAATTCAAGTCAAAAGTTGTTCACCACACCCTGACACTTGTTTTTGCTAACTTCTTTCTTGGGAATTGTAGGGTTGACTGAGTCATAATTTTTTTCGGCTTTTTTCAGGTGACAGTCATGCACTCCATGCAAGCAGGCTACTTGGAAAAAGCCCAGAAATATACGGACAAGGCTCTAATGCAACTTGAGAAGCTAAAAAGTAAGTAACACATTTGAGCGACACATTTTCTGTGATTTTAAAACTCAAAATCTCAAGTGTTTTTCAGCAAAAAAAAAAATAAGGAAGTGACATTTAAAGCTTAAAATTATTTTGTTTTATTTAACTTCTCCATTGCAGTGTTGGACTGCAGCCCCATCCTCTCTACATTTCAAGTCATCTTACTGGAGCACATTATCATGTGCCGTCTTGTCACGGGCCACAAGGCCACTGCATTACAGGAGGTATAACAATCCATTTTTGGTTTTTGAGTAATTTCCAAAACCATGTCTGTGTAACAGAAATGATCATTTAATTTTTCTGTTCTCCGTATGTGAGCTTACTCAGCAAAGTAAGCTCACATACGGAGTTTAACTCTTGAGTTTCTTCCATTCAGATTTCACAGGTATGTCAGCTGTGCCAACAGTCGCCGAGGTTATTCACCAACCATGCCGCTCAGCTCCACACGCTTTTAGTGAGTGTTTTTCATTAAACCTACTCCTCAATATTTACATGGGCTTATGGCCATTTGAAACATGTCCTGTTTCTTTTTGAAATAAAATAATCCACTTTTATGAATTGAAATTGGGTGTTAACTGACATGATATTATTTAGTAAAAAACCTCACTAAATACCTATTTTAAATATGTACTTCACTTGTGTTTGTCTCTCAGGGTCTGTACTGTATCTCAGTGAACTGTATGGATAACGCAGAGGCCCAGTTTACCGCAGCATTACGGGTGAGTACATAATAGTTGTGGCTGGTTCTACAAAAGTCCTAGATTTACCCAAGTTTACTGCAAATCTGTTTATCTGTTCAGCTCACAACACATCAGGAATTGTGGACGTACATTGTCACCAACCTGGCCAGTGTCTACATAAGAGAAGGAAACAGACACCAAGAGGTTTGTTGAGAAATATTAGGTTGTATTTATAACAGTAAACACCGAAGTTGTTTATTTATTGCATAAAGGATAAGAATGTGTGCTCTTTTTTTAGTGCCATCTGTATACAATGAATATGTGAAATGTATTAACTTATTTAATAACTCCCTGAACATTTATCATCTGTATAGACATTATACATTCCACATAATTATTAAATTAAGTTTATTTAATTTTTTTTTTATTATTATTTTTATCGTTATCATATACCAGCACTTTGCAATTTACTGATAGATAGCAAAACGCTTAATGCACCCATGGTGTAAGCTGTAAACCAGTGGTGTCCACACTTTTTTGTCATGTGAGCTACTTTTCCAATGACCAGGCTGAAGTGACCTACCTAGATTGAAAACTCTAAATATATTCACTTATATAAACTGGATATCTTACTCTCTACATTAACATATAACATATGTTATACTGTCTGAATCAATACCTATATTATTCTCACTTTAGCCCAGTGATAAGCATTTTGAAAGATAATTTTATCTCTTGTTTTATTATTATTTATTATTATTGTTTTATGTTGTTGCTGAGGGTCTGCGACCAGTCTTTTGGAGATCTACTGGTAGATCCCGATCTACCTATGTACATCGTTTCCTTACGTTACTGTTGCAGAATATGTCCACCAGGGGGCACCCAGTACACTTGGAATAAAATTTTTACTCTGCCCACAAGTCATCTCTATCTTTTTTATGCCATACGTTAAACATCATTATGTACTTTGCTGTTTTCCAGCTGTACAGTCTCTTAGAGAGAATAAACCCAGACCACAATTTTCCAGTCAGGTAAGCAACAAATGGTTTATACCACATTTAGCATGAGAGAATTATTACATTAGTTTTGTTTTGATCATGTTTATGTTTTTTATACTGAAACATAATATTTGTGTTTTACTCAGCTCCCATTGCCTACGCGCTGCAGCCTTCTACATCAGGGGTCTCTTGTCCTTCTTCCAGGGGCGCTACAATGAAGCCAAGTATGACAAAAAAAATTCAGCCTGTTGGAAGCAAACCCCAGATAGAGTTCCACCAAGTGTTGACTTTTATCCTTTATTTTCTGTTACAGACGTTTTCTAAGGGAAACACTAAAGATGTCAAATGCTGAGGATCTGAACAGACTGACTGCCTGCTCTCTGGTTTTGTTAGGCCACATCTTCTACGTACTGGGAAACCACAGAGTAAGATTAAATGTCACAATGTCAGACGACTCAATTTAAGTCTTAGCTGCCCCTGCAGGCCTGAAGCTGATATATTCTTTTGCTTTATTTTCTGTCATGAAAACAAATATTTTTTGGAAATGATAAAAATCTAATAATGGGAAGTCTGTTCTATCGGGAGTGAATGAGTCCCACCCTTAGCTCAGATAACTGTCTGCTGGGTGTCATAGAAGGCAGTGAGCAAATATTAATATCTATGTAATCCCTCTGTGTTCTGTTAAAGGAAAGCAACAACATGGTTGTGCCTGCCATGCAACTGGCCAGCAAGATCCCTGACATGTCTGTTCAACTCTGGTCTTCAGCACTGTTGAAGGGTCTGTAATTCTTTTCATCTATCTTGTTAAAAAAAAAACTATTTGTCTTATCAACAACCAAAACACTACCATCTAAAAGTGAGATTCTTCTTAGCCTGGAAGTTCTTTAGGGAAAGGAAAGAAAAGCTTTGCCATTGTGATCCAACCAATGGAATTTGACCTCTGAATTTGATTTAACCCATTACCAAAGTGGAGTGAAGAGCATTGAGTGGGTACAGGCCATACTCAGTGGACCTTAGTGGTAACCTAGCAGTTGGTGGATTCGAACCTGGAACTCTCCAGACCGGAGTCCGGTTCCTTAACCACTAAGCCACCACTTAGATTGAACCAAGATAATTACAACACTCACATCCAGGCAAACATGTCCTGTCCTATGACGCAAAGGACAGGGCATTTAAGGATATAGCATTGGCTGAGCTGTTTTAAAGTTACGTAAGGCTAAGTATAGCTGTTCAGTGGATAAACACAGTATCCTGAATTATTCCTCAAACTTTGTTTACTTACAGTCAGCCCACCGTGATCCATTTTCATTTAGCACCTCATTCCATTTACCAAACACTAATTTAATATTTTTATGTTTAATTTGTGACTGTTGAAAGACAGTTTCTGGAAAAGTGTTTCTCTGCAAACTGAACTGTTATGCTGTATTTATAGTGTTTGTACTGTTTGTTGTTATATTTGAAAATAACTTAATGTCAAATCACAATAAGACATCCTTTGAGAAGGGTCCTGTCATCGCAGCAAACCCGAGCATGATGAAGCAGATACAAGATGTATTGCAATTTTAGTAAATGACTTCAGCATTGCTCTTGAACTTCCTGTTCCTGATTAGGGCAGTCTGAGTCACTTCATATCAAGTTACACACTCCGAATGCTACGTGTCCAGGCTTCTATTAGACCATTCAGCGACCAATCACACTTGGTTTCTGCTTATGTTTCCCCCTGCAAGTCAACATTTATTGTCTGTTTTCTTAACCCTTCTGGAAGCAGCCTGCAGATACATTTAATCAATAAGTTTGTATTTTTAGATTTTGCATCTTGAAAACACAAATTCCCTAACTTTTTAATTTGTTGTTGTTGTTGGTTTTTCCAGATCTGAACAAGGCCCTCGGGAACAATATAGATGCCCATGAAGCAGCCCAGATGCACCAGAACTTCTCCCAGCAGCTGCTACAGGACCACATTGCTGCTTGCAGCCTCCCTGAGCATAACCTCATTAGTGTACGTTGGTCAGAAATTATCATGGTTTAGACATGGGGTCTTAAACCCACGGCCCATGGGCCATTTACGGACTGTGGAACAATATTTTGTGATCCCACCTTGATGTGAAAGTTGAAGTTATAATAACAAGTCAAAGAGTCTAAATCTTATCGTTCTCAAAACCCTGATCCACAGTTCCCTTCTGGTTCAGTGTTGTATTACACATTTTTTATTTTGTATTGAACACTGAAAGCTGACGCGACCCTTAGGTGAAATGATAGTGTGGGTGGTGGCTTAACTTATTTGAGTTTGAGACCCATTAACTCTCTAAAACCAACCTATATTTAATTGATGGATTACTGTGTATCTCTGCTCTTTAGTGCTCATATGACATTTCTTTTATTTTCCAGTGGACTGATGGCCCTCCTCCTGTCCAGATCCAAGCCCAGAATGGCCCCACCACCAGCCTTGCAAGCCTGCTATGAGAACTTTGTTCATTATCACAAGGAAAAACAAATCTAACATGTAAAATATGATCAGATTTTAAGGGTTTAATTATTTCACTTGACATTTGAAACTGTAAAACTAATGCATTTGACCTCTCTGACGGCTTGGATTTTTCTGTTGTTTTATATATATATTTTTTTGAAACTGCAGGTCTCTTTTCTTGATTCAAGTAGCAAATGACAAGCCGTGACATGAGAAGGGGCTTCTTTCCATCTTATGTTGTGGAGTGGCGTTCGCTACATTTTAGATTTCCTTTTCCATGTACTGGAAATATGATAATAGCTAGACACGGCAGAAAAGAAATGTAGAAAAAAAATAATTTATTCATGTTGATATTTTTATAACTGTTGGTAAATATTTTACATCTTGCCTTTTGTATGGATGTCATTTCTCTTTTCATGCATAGATGTTACTGAGGAGGACCCGTGTACACTATTTCTGAGCAGGGTTTCTAACAAGAAAATCTTGGTAGGTAATTTTTGTACAAAATGTTATAAAATGGAGGTGTCCCGTGGTATATTTTCTAAGCACCGGAAATCATCTGAACAATTAGCTGTTCCTTTTTCGCACAGCACATGATCAGCACCGTGCGGTTCCTCTCTGGGCCAGACACCACCAGTGATGGGTCTGTAAATTCACAGTATTTATCTTTGGGTTAAATATTATTTGGATGATATAAGGAACACCTTATACATTTAAAAAATACACATTTAACTACTGTATTTTTTTTTTTGAAGTTCCATTTTATGTATGAACCCCCTTGTGTTAATTTTTAAAACCATGCTTAAGACTTTGGAGCTCACGGTTAATCTTCAAATATTCGAAATGAATTTATTTTTATTTAATTGTAGTCTGTGCTAATTAGTAACATTAAATCCTTTCTGTACCGTATGTTTGTAAAGATTCACCACTTGTTAAACCTTTATTGTACAGCATCGGCGCCAACTATTGGATGTGATTTAGGAGATTGTGAGTTTGTATTTTTTAGCTTTTCTGTGTAGAAGTCTGAATGCTTGGTATTTAAGGCACACTGTGAGGACACAGAGGACTTTGAGTACTTGTCACATTTTATCCAATGCCCATGTTTTTAATGCTTACATTGTTCACTATTTTTCTTTTCAAATAAACTTTGATTTTGTAATGAAGGGATCCCCCTGTCTTTATTGTTGTCACTTAGAAGTTAGTTTGTTAAAATAATGTTTTTGTATGTTTCTTGTGATAGATACAGCACAACCATGAACAAAACAGAATAAATAAATACAAGAGCTAGCATCTCCTAATTCCCATAGACTGTTGTGATCCTCAGGTGGGTTGCCATATGATTTTTTGGGGGGTTGTCATGTTTTCTAAAGGTTTATTAATTTTTACTGGATTAATCAAAGTTGATGTTAAAACATGAGTGATACTAATTGTTAAGATATCATTTGGTCAACAACAATATTATCCTCATTACTGCTCAAAGATTTTTATATAATGTCTATTGAATTGGGTTGCAAAGCTTTGTGCCTTACAATATTGGTCTCAGAAAGAAAAAAAGAAACATTGTTTAAAAGGAGATTACAAACACTTGGTTATTATATAACAAAGATATGTCATCAATTTCTGTTTTACCTAGGTTATTGAATATTAAAAAGTAACAACCCAGATAATGATAATGGGCGGTTATCAATTAAATTAAATCTACTACATTTAGAATAAAACTTAGTAGATTAATCTTGAGTCAATAGATTTTTGCCTTACAGAGAGGTGTCAACAAGACCTGTTATTCATATCCTGTTTTCCTAATGTGCCTGAGGACAAGTGATACCGTCTTTAGCCAAAGTATCAGAACAACTGTCATGTTTACTTAAGAGGCGGTCTCCTGTTGCTTCTCATGTTAGACCACAGGCCAGGACGAAGACAGATACATTCCCAACATGCAAAATAAGTTATTTTGGGACCAGTGTGGATTTGATGTGTAAAAGCTATTTTATGCCCTGTTCCATTCATGTTAAAGCAGGGGTCTTAAGTTGAGGGCCTCCACCCACACTATCATTTCATCGAAGGGTGTCAGCTTTCAGTGTTCACAGGCCGCAATTGGCCCACGGGCCGCAAGTTTGACACACCTGTGTTAAAATTTAATGAGCAAATGTATCTTTAGACATTAGGATAGTACAAGGGACATAAACAACAAATTTATTACACACTGACTAACACTGAGCTGTAGATATACATTTGTGTCTAAACACAGTAAATCCGACAAAAGGCCAAATAAACAGTAGTACTGAACTTTCTGGACTTTGCAGAATGTCCCGGTCCTTTTCAGATCCTCGTGGCCCACACTGAAGAGTCACTCTGCCTAAACAGACAAACAAAGTGGTGACCATGATATATGTTTTAAGTAATAACCCTTATAGCATTGTAACACTCCAAACTTTTTGAGACTATGTACCGTTTCAAAACATTTTTATTTTCAAACAAACTTATTTGTCTATAATGGAATGAAAATCATTTACCGCGACGAGCCAAACATAAAATACACATATATGAAAATAACCTGTCATATATAATATATAAAGTTCTAGTGACCATGATACATGATTTAAGCAATAACCTAGTTTATATCACTGTGACACTCCTAATCATTTTTAAGACTGCGTACCGCTTCACAACATTTTTGTTTTCAAACACACTTATTTGTCTATAAAGGAATGACAAATCTCTACCGCGACGAGCCAAATATAAAATACAAATATATGAAAATAACCTGTCCTACATAATATAAAAAGTTAAGGAGAAAACGATTAGTGTTTGTACTTCTATGTATTCGGTAATTCTTTGTTTGGGACTAAAGTGTAAACTTCCTATTTCCGAGGTGTATCTGAACGCATTATGAATATACAAAAATAACCTGTCATACTTAATATAAAAAGTTCAGGCTAAACGGTTATTACTCGTGTTTATATTATATTCGTTATTTTTTTTGCTTTGGAGTCATTTGTAAACTTCTTATTTCCGAGGCGTATCTGAACGCAGCATGACGCCGCCTGTGGTGGCTCATTACATTATCTGGCAGCCGGAGTGGCAGCGGACAGAAGAGAGGGGATCCCCTGGATTTTTTTACACCGTAGCCGGCGTCAAACATCTGAAAATCACGGGGACTCGCCTAAGCTCCTCCTAGACTTCGTAAGTTCGTGTATCCCATCGTCATATTCACTCTTGTGGTATTTCATGTATTTTCAATTTAATTTGTTCCAACGCTATAAAGTTTCTCTTTGGTGTTAGCACGGCTAACGTAAGTTAGGCTAACTAGCATGTGAGCTAATGTGTAAGGTAACAGTTTGTGTGTGTGTGTGTGCGCGCGTGTGTCACTGCGTCGCACAGACACCCACTGAACCAAAGGGACGGCTGGAAACAAACCCAATAAAAAAGTCGTTTGTTTTCAAAACTAACAACGAAGTTACCTATGGGTGGGATTTTGTTCTGACATTCATTTATCGCAGATGTGGTGAGTTAAGTTTTAATAATTTGCCTGTTTCTGTGCGTCACTCAAGCCGGGTCATTGTGGATAATTTCAGCGACTGTCTGTTCGAGCAGACGGCTGTTCTGTCCGGAGAGTTAGCGATAGCCGGCTAACTTAGCACGCTGGGGGCTGATGTAAACGATCTCAGTTTCATTGTCTGTCTTGTATCGCTATTTGGACGCCGACTCAGCGCAAAGCTCGGTTTTAGTCTCGAAACCGCACTGATTAAACACACAGTGTCTGCGGGCTGTTACTCGATCGTTGAAAGTTCAAAGAATAATACGATTATAGGTGGAAGTCGCTCTAGTTAGCCGCTGTGTTTGGACCCGGACAGATGGACAGGTTGTTGTTGGCAAAGCCAAGTTAACGTTAGCATGTGATAGCCTGTTGTTGTTGTTGATCTGGGGTGTCCAATACGTGGATTGGATCTACCAGTAGATCTCCAAAGGAGTGCTGGTAGATCTTTACTCAAAACAATAATAGCAATTAAACTAGGACAACAATGTATTTCAAGATGCTAATTACTGGATTAAAGCGATAACCATTTAGGCATCGAACCAGGCAGTATAATTATGTATATAATAAGATTTCTAGTTTATATAGGTAAATATATTTACAGTTTTCCAATCAGGGTAAATCGCTCCTGCCTAGTCATTTGAAAAGTAGCTGAGAAGACAAAAATTGTGGGCACCCTTGTTGTTGATGGTTTGGTGGATGATAGGTAGTTATTATCTCGGCGGTGTTAGTTGACTAAAGTTAGTGATCGCACCAATCAGTATTTCAAACGTTTAATTTCTGGCTTATCGGTCATTTCCAACGTTCAATGTTAGTATCCCCAGTGTCTTTGTGTGCCACTGATCTCAGAACTTTGTCAGATTAGCTCAACCGTGTAAAGCCTGTTTGATGGTGTCGTAATGGTGGACGAGTGTGTCTCGATCGCTATCTATCGCCGATGTCTGTCCTCAAACAGACAAGTGGTTACTTTGTTTTTCAACCATGTTTTCATCATGTATGTCTTCAGCCTGTAATATCGTGCATGACTTTGTCTTACTACCATTTATGCATACATGTATTGCATGTTGTCTCTAACTGCTGTTTCGATAACATCCGTCGAACTCTCTCGGCCATCTGAGGGCACTCCTTTGATATGAATCATGTGATATATTGTTTGCCTGATAACTGGCCCTCGGGGATTTGTTCAGGTAGAAGCAACCACGCACATCAAGCTGTAACTAACTAGATGTGTCCTTAGGAGCGTGCTGTATACTAAAAAAACAGTGTTGAATTTACCTGCCTTTGAGGCAGGAGAGAAGTGGTAAGATGTCAATATCTGTTGAGCAAGAGTCTGATTGAACAGACGATTGGATAATATTAGTAACAGGTCAACAGGCATTTTTTCTGTTTGTCCAAAAGCAGCATGAACTGGAACTGGGATTCCGATATTGTACTGCACTCAGCTTGCATCTACCATGATTTAATACAAAACCCATTCTGCTGGGTACTTGCTGATTATTCATGTCTTTTGTTACACTGTTTCAGTCTGCCATGCCCAACTCTATAACGTTGTCCAGTTCTTGTAAATAATTTATGCCTGAGCGCTATATGAGTTTCCTATGTCATTTTAAAACATGGATGCACTCTGCACAAGAGATGGGTTTTATTGCATGTTTTTTTGAAAAATACCTGCACGGTTTTATTGAGAATGTGGAAACTGAATGATAAGTAAATATACAGAACATACAAGGGGAGATTGGACACTGAAACATTTAAATCCGAGTGGACACTTCACCTAAAAGTTTTAACAGCTCATTGCTTGTCTTCCAATAGCAAGATAATTTGAAATTAAACTGCAATGTATAGCGTTAAAACTGGATCATTTCTACAGCCTTGAAGTTTTAATACAAAAATCCACTTTAAATCGACTTGGGACCAACTGTGATAACACCGCTTAAAGGTGTTAGTAAACAAAAGCAGACTAAACAATCTTATAATTAAAGAGGTACTGTATGTGAGTTGACTGCAAAGACAGATTAAATTAAGCATTTGTCTCCAATGTGCACAATGATGTTGCTAGGACAGGAAACTCGACCCTTGTAGTATTACATCTGAAGCAAAGGTAACCCTAAAGGGAGAAAACATCTATCTATATATTATGATTGTATTGTGATTTAATATTAAACAAATAAAATATGTTGAATTGATAACAGCTTAAAACAAAATAAAGAAAACTAGGAGATGCAGGCATCTCAAAGTTTAACTTTGATGTTACGTGATGTTTTAGTTTGTTTTGAACAAATGGCAATTATGCTGCAATGAAATGTCATGTGACCAGACAAAGTTTCAACATGGACACATCAGCTAGTAGTGTTGTGTTTTTAAACCATGGCTTGATTTTATTAAACCTCTGTAGTCCTGGGGCCATTTAAAATTTGTCTTTAACCTCGACCTTCCGTTGTCGATAAGTCTTTTAAGAGTAAATAGTGGGGCATAAAATGTGACATCTTCAGTTTAACTGCAACCCTTTGATACATTTTACACTACAGAATTTCTTTTTTTTTATCTAGACAAGTTTAGTCTGCTGTAAACAGTCTTCCATGTGACATTTTTCGGTCTTACATGCCAGAGGACAGGAGTAATCATACTGGTCACGGGGACCCACCCAAAAGCCTCAGGCTGTTTTCAAGATGGTGGAGTGTAACCCTCTGGTGTTTGTTGGAAATATTTCTTGTTTACCCAGTTGTGCTTCTTATTGACTTGTGGGAATTACCAATATTAGGTTTACTAATACTCAATGCAAGAGTACTTGACAATTACGTTAAACTGACACCCTTTGTATGTTCAAGTTATAATGCAGTTATAACACTTATTTAAATATTTTAAATTTTTATTTATTCATATATATATATATATATATATTTTTCATACTGCACAGCTCTGTTAATTTGGTTTGATCAGAGATTTGAATTTGACCTGAAATTAGGGTTAATAATTTAGGTTTTTTTTAACATCTTCTATGCATTACCACACGTTTAAGCAAATGCTTCTAATTTTCTTTTAATGATTTTCATGGTTGTTTATTTATTTTTGGATAATATAATTATTGTATATAACAATAAAAACAGTAATGTGCTGTACAATGACAGTGAGTATAAATAAACCACTTTTCAGGAAAAATTATTTCTTAAAATATACAAGACATATTGCTTAGCAGTAAAGTCTATTTTAGACTAGCCTTACATTGGTACTTCAGATAACAGCAATACTTCATTGTTATGTTAACACTTTTACTTTGTCATTTGTTGGATTTGTGACTTGTTTTAACCTTTGAATACGTAATTTTATAATGTTCAACGTTGTATTGTTAAATCTTGTTGTTAAATCCCTTATCCATAGAATAATTAAAAATATGCGACCTTCATTTACACCTACTGCAATGCCTTTCCACAGCAATTTGATAGATAACTAACATATTATTTAGGATTAATTCTTGTAGATGACGTGAAAAATTGATGGCCATCTGACGACATGACAGTGAGGACATTGAACATTGAAAAATATACTGGTGACCAGTGTAGAATCAAGTAGTATGTATTAATTGTAGGAAATTAGACACTTTCTCAGAGCTTTACATCTTTCACTGAACACCTTTTGCTTGCTTCCTGTGCTAACCATTCCTGAGAAATATAATTTGATAGGTGAGTTTATTGTAGACCTTTATTTTATCTCCTTTGTTACAAGCTTTTATTTGACACAATTGTGAGGTTGGCATTTAAAACCAATTTGCTGCATTAAGAGATTCCTGTTAATTATTTATTTTAAACAATTGACATTTCTATTATAACTAGTAATGTGATGTTGAAGTAGGGGCTTGGAGAACTCTGTTTCAAAGTAATAAAATGTTCCATAGGCATTTAAAATCTCTACCCTTTTCCCTGTGAGCTAAGTTGTTGTTAATGCGTATTTTTTCAGTACTTAAACATTTTGGTGTTTACTTGAGATATATATTAAATACATCATCAGTTGCCTATTTGAAGTTTGAAGAGTGTGGCCTAAAATGCTACCTATTGGGGTGTTTTACAGACTTTTTGGATTGCAGTCTTTCACAGACAACTTTCTTGAATTAATTGTGAAAAAGGCAAGAGTTCGTGTCTTACACAAGATGTTTATCCAGCGTAGGCAGTGAGGTGAACCCCATCGCTCCAATGTCTGTGAACTACTCTACACAAGTTTATGAAAAAGGAAATGTAAAATTTACTGCAGAAGATTAATTGAAAAAAAATCTGCCCATTTACGCTGAACCAATCAAATGATGATGACAAAAGCCAAACATCACTGCCTGCATGATCTTACACTGTTACAGAGGAATTCTCCTTAAAATCTCTTACAGTGGTCTAAACAGTACTTTATGCATGTGCTTCAGTGCATTGAAGCAAACAAATTTGACAAACAATCCTTACACTAGAATATCAAGGGAAATAAGTAATAAAAACCTTATTTTTGGCCACATGGAAATTCGGTTAGAGTTCAAGTTGGTCAGGTTAACAATTGGGCCAATTTTAGTTTTAAAGAAACCTAATCAGTGTCTTCTTGATAGTCATTTTGGACCCAGGACCTAGCTAGATGCCTGCCTGACTTAATGTTTTGTTTTTCTGCCACATTAATTCAATCTCCAACACTTGCATTATTTTGTCTCCCTGCCCTAATAGTCATTTAAAAATGAAAGCTCCAGTTACCTTTCATTTTTGTCTGTTTCACCTGAACGTCAATGAATACAACTATAATATTTGTATTGTTATGTGATGTGTTTATTTGTGCCTGTAAATTACAGATCTGCTCTTACCTGACTAAACAATGTTGTCATTGGCATGTTGCTTAGAGATGACCCTGGTGGAGACATACACCCGTACATCTGCTACTACTGTGTGTGTGTGTGTGTCTCTTACTCTGCAATGCACATCTAGACACACACCAACACACACACACACACACACACACACACACACACACACAGTGTCTGGCAGATCCAGAGTTAAAGGCTTCCATTTTGTTAGGTAACACCCTAATGGTCTGATCTGTCAGTGGCGTTAAAATGGCAGGGGCTTAACCCTTGGTGTTCAGGATCCAACTGCGAGAGAGACACACACACATGCATGCACAAGCACTCACACACTCCTGCGCACATACACACACAGAGTCACACTTGTCAGCTGGTCTTTTCCAGAACAACAAGAGTACAGGGAGGAAAACACCAGGAAGAGTGTGTACCAGGGAGAGGTGGAGGAAAGGGCAGAAAGTGAGTAAGCGAGAGACAGAAATATAAGGAAGAGTTTTTCTTTTCACATTTGCAGAGCTAAACTATGGTCGAGCCAACCACATGTGTTCTTTATCTTTTCTAGTTTCTCTGGCTGTGCTAACGCATGTGTTTGTCCTTACTGCTAAACCTGAGCTTTTAAGATGCAATTGTTCAACAAAGACCTCTCATCTCTGCTGAGATGTGAGCTGTAGTGGTGGTGATGCTGACAATATTATTTTCCTCGGTTTAAATAATTAAATCCATAGATGCAGGTATATGAATTGTCACTGGGGTTTATATGTTTTTTTTAATCCATTATTGGCTGGCTTGGTCCAGATCAGGTGAGTTGTTGCATTCCACGGCTTGTGGAAAAAAAACAGGCAACCTAACATAAGCTTTATAGAAAGCTGTTTTTTTTTTACTTCAATAAGAAGCCCCTGTTATTTTCAAATAATACATTATGGATTCAAGGAATGTATTATTAGTCTCCCTCAGATCAATTTTTAAAAACACATAGACGCCAACATACAGTAGCCAGCAAATTTCTGGCGTGCTATGTATGAACCCACTGTGATAACTGATTATCAAAGGTGACCTCCCAGAGTTTCTTCACAGTAATGCAAAGATCTACTTGTTTGATACAGATTTCTTGAACAATGAAAAAAAAAAACAGCAACATGAAAAAGTTAAAGGGTTTCACAGGGTTGAGTTTTCTCCTTAATGGGGGATGTAGTGGCCTAGTGATTGAGGAACCGGCCTGGTGTCCGGAGGGTTCTGAGTTCGAATCCACCAACTGCCAGGTTATGACTGAGGTCCACTGATCATGGCACTGTCCACGCTCACTGCTTCCTGTGCACCTAAAGCTGCCCACTGTTCACTTTGGTGATAGTTAAAATGCAGAGGTGACATTTCATTGTTGTCCAGTGGCGTGTATCACAATGTCACAATAACAAAGTGTTTGCTTTTCCTTAATTAATACTATTTTCTAAAATTAAATGTTCTGCGCCCATGTTGAGGCAGGGTAGTCCTTAAAGTGAACCCTATTATTGTTTCTTTTGTTTTAAAATAAAGACATATCCATTCTTTATGGCAAGGCTTTTTATGGCACAATCCAAAATTATTTCCTTGGCAACTGGACATCGTAGGTTTCTTGAAGACATTTCACCGCTCATCCAAGAGGTTTCTTCAGTTCTAACCAACTATTGGGGAGTTCTTGTATTTTACCTAAAAGGAACCTGTCGACCTGTGAAGAGGTTGTTTGCAGAAAACAAAAGGCTAAAAGAGGGAGGTGGTTAGAACTGAAGAAGCCTCTTGGATGAGAGGGGAAGCGTCTTCAAGAAACCTACTATGTCCAGTTGCCCTCAAAGTAACTACATTAGATGAAATGACTTGGATGACTGAGAATTTACACAGACATGTTCAGGACATAATACAATTGTGCTTGCAAGCAGTGTTTGAAACGCAATCTTGCTAGACCAATCAAGTAACTGATGACAACAGTCCGGCAGATACTGTATGTCCAAATGTCTTCTACCTTAGATATTCAAAGGGGGTTACCAGATGCCATTGGGCACAAAAATAATGGGGTCCTCTGGTACAACATATGAGGTATCTATCTATATAGCTTTGTGTGAAATCATGATTGATCTGTTTACCTTTTACCTTACAGCATAATGTAGCAATATTTAACTGTTTTTTTTTTTTTCTTCTCTTCAGGCTGAGGGCAGCCATGTCGGAGGAGGCAGTGCGTCAAACGCGCAGCCAAAAGCGGGCTCTGAAGAGGGACCATGCAGGTCCGACTGGTTCGCCTGAGGACGTGGACAGCAAAAGAGTTAAAATTGAGAAGGGGGATGCACCTGAAACGGAACTAGCCCTGGTGGGATCTGGAGCAGAAGGTGTCGTGTTGAAGACTGAACAAGCCACCAAGGTGGCAGCCAGCATCCTGAAGTCTGGGGAAGTCAAAGCCACCATCAAGGTGGAGGTGCAGACAAAAGATGAGCCTGTTGATATGAGCACATCCAAAAGGTATGATCCTGATGAACCCATTTGGTTTGTTAACAATAAAACAATAAACGTCCTGGGTGTACGCTACTTTTGTTGATGGTTCATGTATTTTTCTCGGAAAGGGAGCTTCCTTTGGGCTGCCATTTGTTATTCAGACTTTTTTTTTTTCTTCTACATCTCATTCACACTCTTTAGTCCACCTTCCTCCCTTTTAAAATGCACACACTACTTAGATAGGATATCATATTTTATGCAATTGATATAATTTCTTAAAGACTCAAATGAGTGTTGTTGACAAACGTTGATAACAAGATGCAGTGTAGGTTGTTATTATTACCGAGAGGTTTTTAATGTCGTTAAGGTGAAATGAGTTTGGCACATTATAATATTGTCTTCATTTTTTGTAAGGAGTAGATGGAAACTGTAGCTTACAGTCGGGGGTGAGTTCACTACACCATGAGACCTTTCTCTATACAAATGGTAAAAGAGTATTATTTATGTGTGTTCAGTGAATAGCTGTCCTACTCTCTCAAATGGGCCATATATACAGTATATGTCTTGTTGGGATGATTGCGCACTTTAAAAATAATTTAAGGTACCTGTATCTTAAATACCTTGATGGTATTGTATAAAGGCCTGTTTCTGCACATTTTAAAGAGCTTTCTGTGTGTTATTATCTGTTCTGAGTGGATACATTCCTGTTCATCTTTAAGCTGTTTAAGCTGTGCAAACATTTCTGTTGTTTTATCCATTATCCATAGTCTTTGGTGTCTTTGTATCATTCAATTCACTTCACATATTGTCTGTTTAGTCTCAATATTATATTTCTTTATTATATTATATAAGTATTTCCAAACTGGCAAAGACAAGCAGTGAAAAACACTAGGCGAAGCCATCGTCTTTATCTGCGGAGAATGTTAATACAGCCATAGTGCACAGAGAAACACTGTGTGGAAGATGAGTTGATTTTATTGCTCTAACAGAAAGATCACTAGTTTGATTTGCAGTTCTAACTGATGGTCTGGACATTCTCCTTTTGTGTGTATAGTTTTGCTAAGGTATTGGAAAAGGTATTCCTATTCAGACCGGAGTAGCGCTTGAATGTACAGTTATCTGTCATGGTTTCTCTCTACGTTTACCAGAAATTGGTCTGACAGGAGTTGTACAGGAAGTCGCGCTGTGGTTTTCAGCAGGCTGACCTCAATCTAAAAAGTTGAAGCTCTTTGGGCCTGGACTCCATTTTCTCCTACAGCACCTGAACTCTGCTTCAACACTTCATACAAAATGAAGGCTACGTGTCACAAACTGGTTTAAACTGGCCGTTGCTATGGTTGCTACGTTGGAAAGAGCATTTGGTGGAAGGAGGGGCGAGAAAGGGTGGTGGGTGCGTCACATGACTACACAGAAATGCCTAATGTCATATGAAGTGGGTCGGTAGGATGTTTAATAAACACAACAGTGTGAGAGCAGTTAAAGTGAGGGTTAGAGGTGATTCAGCAGATCAGCTGGATGGTGTTGACTGCATCTCTTTTTAATCTTCATCTTTAGCCCTGGTTAATTCCTTGACATATTTTGATTCTTACTCATTGTAAGATCATTTACAAGAGATGGAAACACTCTTCCGGCCTGCTTACATCTCAAACACAACAAGGAAGACTGAAAGAGATCAGAACTGTTCTTAAATTGTGAACTTGATGATGTCATACATCCGGCGGTGGGCCGTATCAAGACATAAATTAAGGAAACTGATGTATGAAGAAATGCTGGGACTTATATAACCAAGCTGTTGTGTGATGGGACGCTTGTGTAAGCACGTAAAGCTACTCGGTAGTGGAATCTCAGCATGATGATTTCTTCATTCACATAATTTTCTATTAGGTGAGATGCAGAAATGTCCTGTAGAGGCTGTCAGTTTTGCCTTTTTTAGTTTGAGCATTTTTACGTATCACTGTGTCTATATATATATGTGTGTGTTTGTTGGTGTTCTGAACTCTTAAGTTGTTTAATTTTTATGAAATTGTATACATTACAAAATAAAGTTGTATACAGTATATTGCACACACAATCTTATACATGTCTGACCCTGTTGAACCATGTGCGCAGCTTCTGTTTGACAGCTGTTGTTCTGCCCTCGATGGTAGCAGTGGGGCATGTTTGTAGTTAGGACACAGCAGAGAGAAGGTTGTGAAGAAGTGAGTCAGAGGGGAGTATAAAAGATGAACAAGTACGATTGGGGGAGGGGTGGATGAAGTAGTGAGTGAGTGACTGACTGAGTGAGAGAGTGTGTACACAATAGGTTGGCTCCTGGCCATGTATTCCCCTCCCCCCCTTGTTGTCACCCGCTCCACTGTCTCCAGCGGACCTCTGCTCTTCTTAGCTTGTGACTTTGGTGTTGGCAGCTGGGAGGGAGGAGAATGTCAAGGCCCAGGCTCTGTCGATGTGGCTAGGCCACAGAGGTAGTAAAGGGATGAGGCCTGTCTGTCTGGGTGGTAAACTGGAAATGGCGTGTATCTTCCTCCCCACAAGAAAATCCAAAGTGTGATAAAACTTTAGTTTCAATACAGAACTGAACCTCTGTTTTGGTGTTTGGTCAAATTTTCTATGGTTTAAATCTCCCATGTTTTGTAAGGATTAACCCTTCGCATTCACATCTGCTGTAAAATGTGCTTTACATTCCGTACATAAGTCATTTAAGACAGAAAGCTATAAAATCCTTTCTCTAAAAAAATCTGTGGGATGTAATATTGACATTCTTTGGTCTATGTAGGCAACTAACTGTCACTATAAACCATTAATTGACATATATTAAATATATAAAAAACTTGTTTTAATTTGACTTGTGTCTGCAGCTGATGCCATCGTGCCTAGTGCCAGGGTTAGGGCAGGAGGTGTTTCCTCTCAAAGGAACAAATGTTTTGTTGTGTTCTTCCACCATCGCCATTACACCAGTATTGATCTTATGTTAATGTCTTTGGTCCAAGAGCCTTTGTGCAGACAAACGGTTAATAAAAGAAAAGCTTGTTTGATGTTGCCATCTTGTGGATAATGGACATTACTACAGCGCCATGTGTATTTTGTTTTACGTTGCCTTATATAAAGCAGTGGTCCGCTGCTCCATGACTGGTACAGGTCCGTAGGTGAATTGGTGCCGAGCCGTTTCCTTTTGGTCACATCTGGCTATTAGTTACACTTGATCCATACCCATATCAACAAGATTCTAACTTTTTATACTGGTCTGGGAGCAGAAAACTATGGATATCCTTAATTGTGCCCATGCACAGTTAATTTAGGTAGGAAGATGTTATAAGTAGGAAAATATTTCAGAACACCGGCATTTTATTTTAATAAAGGATATTCATCTGCCACAACTTAACGACCGGTCCGTGAAAATAGTATGAGACATTCATCTGGTCCGTGGCTCAAAAAAGGGCAACACTGATATAAAGGCAAAAAAAAATCAGAAAATAAAAGAAGAAACACTTGGCTGTGAATTAATCGGTATCTGCTTTTTTTTTGTTTTGACAGTGACATCACGAAAGATCAGCCTCCACCATCACCTGATGATGTGATAGTTTTATCCGACAACGAGCCATCCAGTCCACTGTTGAATGGTCACTGCTTCACTGACACAGATAAACTAATGGTAGGAACCTCCGCCTTCTATTGTTTTGACTAAAGTTGTCATCTGATAGCTTGTATAAAAAAAAGCTTATATTGGACACAAACAATAAGCATAGTTTATCTGATGGCAGCATTTAGATTAATTATATAATATGTGCTGCTAATAATTCTGCAAAACCTTGTATCTAGTTATTCTTCCTTTTTCTGTCATCAACATTTCTACTGGAGATTTCACTTTGTTATTGCTTATATAGAAAAGTTCTCCTGAGGAGAGAGAGCGCATCATTAAACAGCTGAAGGAAGAACTACGGCTCCAAGAGGCCAAGCTGGTGTTGCTCAAGAAACTACGACAGAGCCAGATCCAGAAGGAAAGCACTGCATCCAAGGTAAAACTCCACACAATAATGCAATGATGCTAGTTATTGGGATAGTTAAAAGTGTTTATGGTCACATGAAGTTGCTTCATTGTCAACCACCGCATTGTTTTTTTCCAGGCTTCTGCTACAGCTACACCTCCTCCTTTGGTGAGGGGTAGCATTACATCAAGCAAAGGACCCCTACAGGTAATATACAGCTTTGTATTGTCGTGGTGTGTTACTCAAATGTTACAAAATAGGCTAATGCAACAGTGTGAAACTGGTCATTTATTGTGTCACCTTGTTCTTGTTTACCCAGGTTGTAGGTCGAAGCTCAGGCACAGTGATTCCTCCACCCTTAGTCAGGGGTGGCCAACATGTTCCGTCTAAACATGGCTCTCAGATTGTGATGCCCCCTCTGGTCAGAGGCGCCCCGGTAGTGTGTACAATTTTTTTTTTCTTCTCATTAGCAAAAGACAATTCCTATATTTTTTTAAATAGTTTTATTTGATTTTTGTGGTTCACTTTTCCTCTTCTGCTTCTGTGTTGTCAGCCTATTGCGGTTACTCCTCAGCAGATAGCCAGTCTACGTCAGCAACAGCAGCAGCACAGTGGCTCTGGTCCTCCTCCTCTCTTAATCGCTCCCAGGGCGTCTGTTCCTAATGTCCAGGTCCAAGGTCAGAGGATCATTCAGCAGGGACTTATTCGGGTGGCCAACAGTAATGTCATGGTCAACATGTCTCAGGTGAGACTCCTGGGTGATTTGTAGAGTCAGACACTTTTCATCTCCTAAATGACTTCCCTTTATAAAAACTATTTTTTTTATACTCAGGCTTCTCCATCAAGCCTTAAAGGATCCTCAGTGTCATCTAACTCCAGCATAAACGATTCTCCTGCCAGTCGGCAGGCTGCTGCCAAGCTGGCACTGCGCAAACAGTTGGAGAAAACATTACTGGAAATTCCTTCACCCAAGCCTCCTGCTTCAGACTTCAACTTCCTGCCCTCGGCAGCCAATAATGAGTTTATCTACTTGTTGGGCCTGGAAGAAGTGGTGCAAACACTTCTAGAAATGCATGGCAGGGGTTAGTTTACTTTTACTCTTGTGTGTCTAGTTCGGAGACATCAACTAATGGCATATTGCCAAATTGTAAAACTTTAAAAATATAATGTTTATTAAAGAAGCTTCACTTTTTCCCAGGTTCTCTTGGACCAGCTGCTGCGATTGCCAACACCATTCCTAAAGAACCCCACACATGTGCCCAGTGTAAGACAGACTTTACATCCCGGTGGAGAAAGGAAAAGACTGGCACTGTGCTCTGCGACCACTGCATGTCCTCCAATCAGAAAAAGGCATTAAAAGCTGAGCACACCAATCGTTTGAAGGCGGCATTTGTAAAGGCCCTCCAGCAGGAGCAGGAGATTGACCAGCGCATCCTCCAACAGGCTGCCTCGTCCTCCTCTCCCTCCATCTCTAAAACCACCTCGTCATCCAGCACGTCACTGTCTAAAAGTGAGGTCTTGATTTCCCAGACGTACAAGCAGGTCAGTGCTGCCATGCAGCGCAGACCTGTAACTGCCCACCATACCACGATTAAGCAGGTAAGTATTGGTATTTTAAGGAAAAGTTTGAATTAAAAAGTAAAATAAAAAAAATTCTACTAAAACAAACCTTTTTTTCTCGTACAGAAACTTTCACATAACATCCAGTCCACAGGGAGGTCTCATGGCATGGTGCACTCGTTCCCCTCCTCTCAGCTGCAGAGTGCAGTGACGGCAGCAATGGTGGGCAACAGGGCGAGCAAGCATGTCACAGGACGCTCTCTGCAGCAGGGGGCAAAGATGGGCAGCAGCACAAACCAGGGCAACATGGCTGTCTGGAGAAAGCAAAACAGTGGAAATACAGGTGCGTGAATGGAAGCTCCATGTGTAAAGGGGGGGGTTTGTAAAGGTTCCACGTCAAGTTTCCCTCAATATTTTAGTGTAAGCGACGGTAGTTTGTCAGAATTCATTGGTTCTCATTCCAGACTTTTTTTATTTAATATTTAGATTCATTTGACAGGTACAGTCTACATATAAAAGATTGTATAGTTTTAAGACGTTGGCAGAAGATGAAAAAACATTCAGAACAATCCTTTATTATATTTTCATCTTACTGACAACCTTTTAGGCATATGATTATTTGTAACAAAGTACATTTGCTCATGTTTTTTCTTTTGGATTAATTTTTCCATACCTATAATGTTGCTCCAACAAAGCCCGCTGTTCAATATTGTTCATCGCTGCCTGTCGCACTCATCACTGTTGTGTCTTGTGTCCTCACAGGTGTATCTATGGCTTATGTGAACCCCAGCCTGTCTGCCCATAAGGCTACCTCTGAGCGTCAGAGAGAGTACTTACTTGACATGATTCCCTCTCGTTCCATCTCTCAAGCAACCAACACGTGGAAGTAAAACAATCCAGCCTTTCTGTAATTATTGCTCCTCTTAATATTAATAACAGCCGTTTTCATTCTAATCTTTTGGACATATAAGCCTCTGGACAAAAGGGTGCGGGTGATGGTCGGCCTATTTTTTTCTTCTTCTGAGTGTAGGAAGGATCGTCTTCACCACCTCCTCAGATCTTCTTGCGATAAAAACATCCCAAGCCTCCACATTCCAACTTGGGATTCAAAGAGATAGTGGAGTAGAATTTTTCTGTACCTTGTTTGAGGGCTGGATTTATTGGGAGCGTGTATAGTTTTTTCCACAATACTTCGGCAACGTTTCGTCTACTTTCCGATCCATCATTCGAGCTTCCCAACTTTTTAGTAAAACAAAGCTGACAAGCAGTCCACGACTCTCGCTGACTCTGGATAAGGCAAGGGAATAAAGAAGTACTGGCTTCAACACGATAGACCATCCGCCTTATGTTCAATCTGAGCCTGCCAGACTCAGACCCACGTGGTCACCAAACTTTTTTGAAGACCTCATTAAAGATTATATGGTTGAGCTTCAAGGACCATTCACAAAATAACTACTACAGCTTTGCAAAAATGTTAAAAGAAAAATTAGTTAAAGAAAAAAAAAAAAAACGATGTGCACACAGACTGCCTCTTTCTAATCTAGACCATGTCATGTCAAGAAGGGGCGTGTTTGATTCTTTTGTATGGCTGAATGTTAGAATTTTGTCATTGCTTCTGTAAGTCATATACTGTGTTTGGAATATTAAATATTGTGCTCCATGATACTTTGGAAGTGGCCTCTTGTCGAGGTCTGAATTTACAGGCTAATGTTACTGTTGAGGTGGTTTTACATCTGCTGGGTTCCATGTTGTGGCCTACTTTTAAAGACTTTGCTGTTTTTTTTTTCTAAGATGTAGAGGAAGAATAATATTTAAGGATTCATTGACTGGTGTGAGAACACGGACGGTATGTTTAGAGGACTATTCTGATTGAATATTGTTAAACTTCCAAAGAACTAGTGGAGCCCAAATGGAATCCCTTCTGCTGGAAGGTTTCTATCTTATTTGAACCCTCTCTGGATTTAAACATGAATTCATGGTAAGACTGAGAGGAGGGTCAAAGGAATGTCATGTTTTTGACATTTATTTTTTTTGCTTCTAGTCATAGGATTTTTTTTTTCTTGTGTAGACAAACTGTCTCTGGGTTTATTTATAGGGTCATGTTAGTGGAGATGTAAAGCTGATGCCCTAAGTTTCTATGATACCTTCATGAAACGATCCTTCCTCTGTCCTGTGGCTCCTGCTCTCATCGAGAGGAGCTGGACAGCTTTAAGAATATAGTTATGCAAAAACCCTTATAGCAACCAACTATACTAGTCTTTAACATTACAGTGTGAATGAATGATGTCTGGTCTTTGGATTGAGCGAACTATGTCTTTCACAAGCTACAGATCCTTTCTTTCAGGGTTGCGACAGCACAGGATAAGCTAGTGATGTCACCATGTCTCTTGTGTAAACGCCCACTGAAATTTAAATTCTACAAAACCATGAACGATTTCTGTTATCCATAATTTAAAATGTGTGATGTTGCGATTTGGCCCTAATATGTTGCGCGTAGAATTCTCTGGCATAATTAAAGATCAAGTGTTTCAGCTGCAGGATGAAAATCAGGCATCAGATAAAATGAGTATTGTTTTATCCAGGCCTTGTGTCACAGCAGACATAGGGATCACTGAAGAAATCCATCTGCTTGTCTGTGCGTTTCTGACTGGCAGAGAGAAGAGGCAACAATATGAATGTGAACTAAACAAAACAGTACAAGTCCAGAAGTTGCTTTTGATCCGGCTGAGCGTTTCCCTGTGCTGTTGATCTACGTTCAAATGCTGCTGCTTGATGACAGTTTCACCATTCCGTATGTGTGGGTCATGTTGTCCAGACCCAGTGTGGCCCAATTCAAAAACAAAACATGTATGAAAGTCTTTTTTTTTGTAATTTTATTTTCTGCTCTATCAAATAATAATAAAACTAATTTTAACCTCTTATTTGTGGTTCCCGTTTGAGTAATGTTTTACTAGCACTTCAGCGCCATCTTTCAAACCCACCGAGGTACATGGATGTAACAGGTACCAGGTGCAGTAAACGTTTTAGTGATGTCATTTAGGATAATTATTAAAAATTAAAAGTTTTTTTTTCCATAAAATAATCAACTTCACATCGTTTTTCATTCATTTATTTATTTATTTATTTATTTATTCACTCTTTCATTACTGGGTTACAGGGCCTGCAGTCTCCACTATTGTCACCCAAATCCCACTGTACCTAGCTAAGTCTTACTGTGGGTGGTGAGCCCACTGGAAGAAAAGCGCCCTAACTGGGATTTGAAGGAGGTGAACCCTGGAGTTTCACACCAGACTCTCTTTCATTGACCCCAGTTAAAGGGCTGTGTGAGATATGGAGCACTTAGAAGAACTACTGAACAAATACAAGTCTACACTCTAACACCTTAACCAGTGGGAGATATGTAGGTCAGACTTTGCTATCCTCAGAGCACCTCAGTGGCAACCTGGTAGCAGGTGGATTTGAATGCCAAATCCGCTTCCTTAACCGCAGGGATCTGAAACTCAAATAAGTTGAGGGCCACCGCCCACACTATCCTTTCACTGGAGGGCCGCGTCAGCTTTAAGGGTTCAATACAAAACAAAAAGTTGAATTAATAATCAGTGTGAAATACAACGCTGAGACTGGATCAGGGATTTGAGAACTATAGGACTTACCTTAAAATATAGAAAACAAATCTGTAAAATATAAAACTTACCATATATTTACTGGTTAAGCCCACAATGCAATAGTGTAGTACAGAACAGTACATCAATCTGAAAATACATTTACTGTGATTATGGAAATTTCAGATCATTACAGTTGTATTATGTTCTGACACTGCATTGGATGAAAGTGAATAGTGCAAAGAAGCACAACTCCATTACCATACATTCACCCTGTTAAATAATCGTGTGGGCCATGCTAACATTTAGCTTTCACATCAAGGTGGGGGCTACAAAATATCAATCCACGGCCTGCAAGTTTGAGAGCCCTGCTTCACTGCTAGGTCACTGCCATTAATACATTGATTATCTGAAATTGATAACATGCTTTTCACATGTGAAGCTTTTTTTTATTATTTGAGTACATAAACATATTGAACCATAAGTGAACTATACATCACGTCTAACTGTACCTATTCTGATAACCTAAGACCTGTTGTGTTTATGTCTTGTATTAATATTAATAGGGTAAAATAAATTTAGAATGAAATTAATTTACAAGTGCTTAATTGTCTTTCCCAATTCTTCCCTTCTTTTTTTATTCCTTTTTCTTTCAGCTTGTCCTTTCTTCAGAGGTTGCCACAGAGAAGCAACATTTCCTTACATTTTCCTCATTCAACAACTCCTCAAAGTAATCCATCTTCCTATCACACTTTTCTCACTGGTAATAACATTTCCATCCCTGTCCTTAATCAACCTGCTTCATATACTGTCCAGCCTGATTTCTCTTCCTGATTTTGACTTCTATTGGATATATGTATAAATGGACACGTATTTGACCAATATGACACTAACACCTGGCTTTTATCTCGTACGTTTTAAGGCTTTTTCTATATTCTAGCCCTTCATCTTCATTACAATTGCGATTAAATATGTGCAGTATGTGTTTTAGGACTACATTTTACCTGTAACGTTTGTTCTCACCCCCAGGTGGCAGTGTAAACCAATATTTAGATGTCCTCTTTTTGGTCTGTCTTTCTCAGAGACGTCCTATCATTGTAACAGGTGCAGTTGTGTAACCCAAGAACATTTACTTGTGTCTAATCATCTTGTCAACACTGTGTTTTAATCTTTATTTTTATTTATTAACAAATCCAGTTGTCCATTTCTCTGTGCAACCTGCTTTTATTTTGTCACCCATTCCTAGCCTGACAGACTGATTTTATTTTTTTATTACATTTTTGTTATATTTTTAAACATAGTGTTAGTAGTACATGGTGGTTCCCCTCATTTCATGGGCGCCCCGTGTCCTAGATTCTTCCAAATTGCCCTTTAATACCACCCAGCAACACTTGACAATGTTTTGTCTCTTAAGAGAATGGAGGTTTTCTTCAGCTCCTATTGGACTCTGATACATATTGAGGATTTCAGTGAGGACTCAAGGACTCTCTGACACTTAACGCTGGCTTTAAATTCCACATCAAGAGCCCCCCTGCTGCGGCTGCTGCAGAAAAAAAGGTGTGAGTGTCCATGAGTGAGTGCATGTAAATTAAAAAGAGGGGAGAAGGAAGGAACGAAGGTACATGGTGGGGGTGGAATCCTGGTTGACTGAAACAACCAAAGACCCCACTGCAAGCTAAGCCAATCAGCTGGCGAGCACCATTCCTGCTGGTCGTCAATTGGCTAGCTTTCCCGGCGAGTGCAGCTGGTACAGGGAGCCAGCTGGTTTTATCAGAGAATGAGCAGAGTCCACAGGGGGAAGGAGAGGAGACAAGAGAAGGGGAGGCAGAGAATTCACAGGGTAGTGGCTGCTAATTACCTACCGTCGCCCCAAATCAATCAGATCTTCAGTCGACTCCCAGTGGTGATAGGCAGAGAGAGAGGCAAGTGTCTTATTGGAGCAGCACAGCTCTGACTTTCTCATATTTGCCTGAGACGTGCTGGGTGAAGACAGATGGACAAAATGAACCACAGCTCAGCTGATACGGAGGCTGAGACCATAGAACCTCTGCGTTACCTCAGGTAGGCACCTGCTCACCACTCAGCCATCCCTCCACTCCTCTGTCTGGAGCATCTTCTCTCACTGATCTATATTTCGTTCAGTTAATTCACTGATCCACCACAGATAGTGAGTAGTGACTGATTTGAGAGAGACAGAGGACAACACATCCCTCTGCAATGGGCATTTGAAGAATCTATTTGACATTTGGGATGGTCAGGTCAGAGCCAGAAAGCATTTAGAATGATGAAGGATGTCAGCAACATCATTGTCTCACTACACTAAAAGCATTTATGAGGCATCACTCAAGCTCCTAATTTCACAGACCATATATAACGCCATTCAGAAAATATAGCGATCACTGACCATACCCGTAAATGTGTTGCAAATGGTTATTTTTATTCATCTTTAACACGCTGCACATTACATGTTTAATCTTCCCAGTTCTGTGTGAAGACACTACAGTTCTTCTTATCTTCAACCGTTTTGATCTCACTTTCATTCTTACCTGAGATAAATATGCATTTGCATCTCTAGATTATGTTTCAATATATATTGAATAATTCATGGTCCCCTAAACTACCCTTTTTAGTACATCTGTGTATATAGACATCACCTGTTGAACGCTGTTCCTGTCCTTTCACCCTCCATGATTGATTCAAGCCCTCGGTCTGTGTTCATTCTATAGTTTTCAGGTTCCGTCTTTTAATTTACTTCACAATCTCATATTTAATGCGAAATTGGATTTCCCACAGCACACCTGACTATATCTCGTGGAACGCTGCTGTGCTTCAACTCAGTGGTTGCCGTATATGTGTTAAAGTACATTTTTGCATTTGTCTGTCCATTAATCCATCCATTTTTATCCTCTTAGCTGTTACTGGGGCATCTCCACGACTGCCACCCAAATCACACCGCACTGCACTGTGTGTCCCTGCAGCTGGTGAGCCCACTGGAAGCCAAAATTCCTAACTGGGATTCAAACTCTCCCAGGAGGTGAACCCCAAAGTCAATGTCTCGGTCATTGATGTGGAACTTGAAGGTTCAACCTTCAGGATTGGTTGTTGGGGCCTCCCAGTGAGCTCATGAGGGGTTGGTATGGTGCAGTGTGATTTGGGTGGCTGTCATGGAGACAGTTCACCCGTGAATCCGAATAACGGAAGAAAACAGATGGATTTAGTCATTTGTAAGTTGGTAACAAAGCTGTTAAATTAACTACAAACATCTAAATTGATATGTGGATCGCCTAACAGATCTACAGAACAAATATCGGTCAACAATCTTACAGCATTTACTTAAGAAAGTCCAAAGTATCTGAGATATAGAACCCTGTATTGCAGACCTGGGCTATATAGGGCCCACTGGGCTTCCTTAAATGGCCCACAAAATATTAGTAAAAGTAATCAAACCTTGTTTATGGCGACTCGACTTTCTTTGACTCGACATCAAACATGCCAAATGCCCCAATTTTTTTTAAGCCAAACAGTTTGCCTTCCCTGGCTGTGCAGAGCAATTTTATAATATTTGTGATGCTGTCAGACCTAGGAGTGACATTTGCTACTATTCATTTCTTTTACTTCCTGATTTCTGCTTCTACAATGATATGATGTGATCCCAGCCATTATTTTTCTTTGCCCCTGTTACCGTTGCACCTGGTATTTCTGGCATCTTTTTTTTTTTTTTTCCTGAGACGCTCCTTTGCCTGCGTGACAGCCCCGGCATTTAGAGAGCAATTTAATGATGGGGGCAGAGGGGAAGATGCAGTCAAGGGTGAAAAAAGTAAAGAGTGGTAATTTGCTTCTTTTGCATTTTTTCTTCACACTACTTTGGCTTTTTTTCTACCGTATAATGAGATCTGAAATAAGACAGATATTTTTAAGCTCTGTGGAAACTGCCGGGGTTGTGTGGGTGAAGTCTTAACGTCTTCAGACAAATACGAGGCTAAATGGCAACATGCAAACAAGTTACTAAGGAGAAAAAACGCTGACGCTAATGTTGCTTGACTTCTCTAAGATGCAGACCAAAGAATGTTGGGATGAATCGGCAGTGAGAATATGGGCTTCATTTAAGATTAATGATGTTCATTTGCAAACGCCATGTTCGAGGCAGGAGTGGTTATGGAACCAGATTGGGTTCTGGAGGGTTCCAGGTACGATTCCACCAACTGCCAGGTTACCACTGAGCATGGCATCGTCCCCACTCACTGCTCCCTGGGAAGCTGCCCACTGTTCACATTGGTGATGCAGATGTTACATTTCCCTGTGTGCAGTGGTGCGGATCACAATGTCACAATGACAAGGAGCTTGTTTCCCTTCCTTTCCTTATCTTATAAAATACGTCAATGAGTCAAGAAACACATTTAAGGACCAATGTGCTGTTACTAACATCTTGTTACTGCAGTAGAAAGCAGCAGCAGTTGATTCTTACAGGGTTGGGTGGAGGTAACAATGTGTTGATGATAAAAAAAAATAGGTGAGTGGAGAAGGGGAGGTTGCTGTTGGTGACGGCAGAGCAAAGGCTTCCAGCTGAATAGAACCAAATACAGAGGCGGTAAAAAGCACAACTTTGATTGTGAACAAATACTGCAGTTTTCAACAGGGATGAAACTGGAACGTGCATTTTCACACCAAGTTGAGCCGTGAGGCTGGCAATAAAAAAAAGGTCATTTAGTGCTGTTTACAGACGGTTATCCAGGGTTTTAATGGGAGCAGTACTGACACCTTTATTTATCAATAGTATGCACTAGTGTTCTATTTTTACCATGATAATTGCTACAGTAACCCTCACTGACAAAACCAATAATAAAAACAATAATGTCAACAAGTCATCAGTGTCACATTTACCCAGAAAGGAATTGTTACTGACCTAATGTCTAGTATGATTTAAGAAATAGATTTTTATGACAAAACCCATGGAGCAGTGTTTAACGGCAGGCATTTAGTCTTAAGTGGCTTCAGTTCGTAGCTTTCAGCCAATCAGATCCAATTTTGAGCATGCTAATAGAGGGGCTAATCTAATGTCAATTAACAGAATAAAGTCAGCAGGAGGTTTTAATCACATTCTTCCTATTAAAGTAAGTTGTGAACAGACGACATCTTCATCTGTGACTCCCTGTGACGAAAAATACTCCATGTGGAGCAAAGCTCAAAGCAGCTTCATTACTGTCATTGGAGGCGATTTAGTTGTCCTTGAAATTTAAATGTGATTAAAAAAACAGGCTGTAAAAAATGAATGGATGGACAGATGGGTGGACAGATGGATGAATAGTTTGATTGATGGATGGAGAGATGGGTGGATGAGTGGATAGATGGATGATGGATGGATGGATGGATGGATGGATGGATGGATTGATTGAGAGAGATGGACAAATGGGTGGATGGATGGATGGATAGATGTGGAATGGATGGACAAATGGATAGATGGATGGATGAGTGGAGAGATGGATGGATGGACAGATGGTTAGATACATGAATGGTGAGATGGACCAATAGATGATGAATAGTTTGATGCATGGTTGGATGGACAATGGACAGAGGAATGGACAGACAGAGGGATGGATGATGGATGGATGGATAAATGAATGGACTGATGGATGAACAGATGTATGGATGGATGATGGATGGACAGATGGATGGAGAGAGATGGACAGATGGGTGGAGAGATGGATAGATGGACAGATGGATAGATAAATGAATGAATGGATAGATGGATCTATAGATGGACTATGGGCTGATGGATGGATAGATTGATGGATGGATGGATGGATGGGTAGATGGGCGGTGGATGGATGTATGGATGGTTGATGGACAGAACTTCATTGTCCCTTCAGGAAATTATGGCTCCAGCAGCACCAAACATAGGATAAATATAATAAAATACAACACATGAGTGGAGTTTGAAGAATGTAAGACCTGATAAATACACACATACCTAGGCACCTATACCAATATACTGTCCATACAGTATAATGGTTATAAATATACATGCACATGCACATGCAAACACACACAAACACACACACACACACACACACACACATCCTCCATGTATCCATTACATATGTTTGTACATATACATACTGTTTAGATACAGACACATACATACAACAACACATATAACCGTGAAGCCACTGCAGACCACAGATGTTTGTATTTGTGTTTATATTCATCTCCTTCAAATATAATTTATTATTAATTATTATTTTATAATTTATTTATATATATAAATCTTTCAGTAAATAGTGAATAGCCTGGCTAGGGCAAGACTGAGGAGGGGACTGAGGAGAAATCTGCGGGAGTGTGATTTATTGTCGGAATAGCAGCTTTGGAAACAACAGGATATTTAATACAAAGAGAATGAAGTCATGAGAGAATGTAAATTCAGTTGCTGCATCTCTGCTGCTATTTCTACCCCTCGTTTCTCTTTCCCCGTTTCTCTCTCTTTAACATGGGTCAGAGTTGTCCTGGGGAAAGTGAAAATAAAGAATGGTGTTCTCATGGTGACAGAATAGGAGCGCTGCCCACCAGCTAGTAACTGTACATCGTCTCCATGGGGAGAAAAAAAAAAAATCTGTAGGCAGTGAAGAAGAAAGATGCAGGGACAAGATAAAGAGTAGAAAGGGAGGAGAGGATTCAGTCTGTAAATCTGATAAACAGGAGCAGAGGAGCAGGTTCTTATTGCGTACTTCAGATAAACGTGTTTTATTTATTATAGCTGTTACATCAGCCTCAGCTCAGAAAAGTAAAGATCTAGGTTTAGAGTCACATCTGTTTCGGAGACGCTACTTGTAAAAATATCCCTGGAATTCTAAATTGGGCTTTTCTGATCTTGAAAACCTCTTGAAGAGCTTCACACAGCACCCACACTGCTACAGCGGATCTATTTACAGCATCTCTCCCATTCAAGGACCATCTAACCACTATATCCAAGTTGAAACAGGAAAAATGTGTCTCTGTGTTGGTACATGGACAAGATTTGGAGAAAAATGGAAATAATTCCAATTTCAAAGTGATGTTACAATCTCCATAGTTTTATCAGACAAATAAATGATAATTCTAGAGCAGTGCTTCCCAATCTTTTTCTGTTACGCCCTCCATAGCAAGAAGAAAACAATTCTCGCCCCTCCACCCCACCACCCACTCTCCGCCGCAACTATAAATAACAGCATTTGTCTATAAAATAGTTCTAGGTACACCTCTGCATAACATCGTATCCTTGTTAACATAAAGAAACAAAAAAGAGATATAGTTCAACTTACAAGGATGCGCAATTATACTTTATTGTAGTACGGCGGAAAAAAAACCATGTTCCCCAGGGTCACACGCGCCCCCCTCAGCCCCCAGGGGGGCCTGCCCCACACTTTGAAAACCCCTGTTCTAGAGCGTTTCTAAAAATGATTTTTTCATTGGCCAGTCCTCAATGTCAGTCACTATTTTTCTGAAACCAATCAAATAACTTTATTTCATATTTTCATTCTCTCAACACCTTTCACCTTTGGTTTATATGGTTTACTATACTCTCACATCAAGCCCAGATCAATGGTGAGTGGTGAGTGTCAGGAAGGACGTCCAGTCTAAAAACTTTGTCCAAAACAAGGTCGACAAAACCACTTCTGCACCAGATTGGTTTGAGTCGGGGTTAACACTTTCAACAGTGATGTTAAGGTGCAGGGTAGTGTTGGAAAAAGGAAGACACGGAGGACAGGGAGAGATGGAAAACTTTGACTCGCTGTGGCAACCCCTTAGAAAGGGACAAGAGGACAGAAAAAGAGAAAGTAGAAGAATTTCTTTTCACCATGTGCTCTCACAGTACAACCAATACTGTCCTACTGTTAAGTCCAACTGTACGCGCCTTGTATTTTCTGTTTTTTTGGTACATATACAATTTTTTTTATGTATAATTTGAATTTTGCTGAATTGTTTGGTTAATGCCTATATGAGGTCATAACTAAGTACTTAATACATGATTAACTGACACATGGAAATAATGTACAACTGTGCGTTGCTCTGGTTTACCGGGGAAGGAAAAGGTTGAAATAGGTGTTTGCCTAGCAACAGCCAAGTCAAGCCTCCATCCAGGTCTATTTTTAGTGCGTTTTGGTGACTGTTGAAAGAAGACAGAAGTCTTTTCTTTTCCTTGGGATGTTTTGATGGACAGCTGCAAAGGCTCCCAGGTGAGCGCAGAGCTGATGGGTTAAAGGTGACTCTGAGAGAGACTGCAAGCTGCAGCATTAGACACAGGCACCAGCTGAGAGGAGACTCCATGCATACAGAATAACCAGGGAGGAGGAATTCTTCAACACATCACTTTCCCTAAATTTAGATTACACACAAATTGAGAGAGCTGATAAATGTTCCTCATGTTGATGACATAATGAAGACCTCACACGTTAGATTTCCTAACATGATAAATGGCAATGTTTAATCGTCTGTAGATATAAAAAAAAAAACAAAAACGTATTTTTGATAGAGCTTTCCCTGTGGCTTGTACTCTTTAGTGAAACGTTATTCCCTTGGCTCTTTACCTATCAACACACATTGATATGCATAGTCATGCACATATATTAACATATTATTGCATATATTTGCACCAAACAGTGATTTGTGTGTTTCCAGGTTTTTTTCTGCTGCGTCTATCTAGTGGAGATCTGTGGCCTTTTTGTGGGAGCCCACCCCTCACTTTGGGAACCATTGCACTTCTAGATAGAACAATACGTTGCTGTAGAACTTCAATGAGAAAGTCAATGGTTCATGTCTTCTCCAGGCAGCAGAGGGCTGTCTGTATGAAGTTAACTTGTCCTCCATACAGACTTGCGAGGCTGGGTTTTCAGTGGATGTTGACTCTCCACGTTGCCCTGTGATTGACTGCCCAGCTGCTAAAGGATTGTTGTTGGCTTCATCTCCTTAGAGATCCTTAATAATGAAAACATGGACGATATGCAAATTTGTTCCACCCTCATCTCTGCTTCTTACTATCCCAATCATCTCATTGGGGAAGGGAAAGATTCTGAGAAATCGAACAGTCCTTATATGGAACCCCATGGAGCTGCCTGGGCTGCACAGCTGCTGTGAGATTCCTGCACCAATGCATAAGAAATGCCACGTGTGCATACATTAGAGATCCTTCTGTCAGTGGAAATACATGTCAAACTCAAGGCCCATGGGCAATATGTGGTCCGCCAAGCCGTTTTGGGGGCAGTTGGTGGCCTAGTGGATAAGGAAGCGGACTTGGGTCCACAAGGTCCCTGGTTCGAATCCCCCACTGCCAAGTTACAGCTGAGGTGCCCAAAGCGTGGTCCCCCCACATTGCTCCCCGGGTGCTGGCTCAACCAGCAGCCCCCTGCTCACTACGGTGAAGGGTGAAATGCAGAGGCATAATTTCCGGAAAGATATTCCCAAGATTTCTAAAAAAAATCAAATATCCTGTTGGTTAAATTTAATTTTATCATTTTCCCCATTGTCACCATCATTAGGCCAAACTAAAGTTGTTTCCGGTAACCTGATCCACAGATCATTTTCACATTAAAATTACTGACCATGAAGACATTATTAGAAATTTCCCTCTATATTTTTGTGTAAGAAGTGTGAGTTTCTCATAATTCTTTGTTTCTACTTATTCCAGCACACGTTTAAAGCACTGTTTACAATTCATTTGGTTAGAAGACTGGTTTCATATCTATGTTATGGAAAGAATAACATTCTTTTTAAAAATGAAAATAGGACATTTTAAAAGTTTATGGGAAAAATAGGTGAAGTACATCATCACTCAGAGACCAGGCTGGTTTGGATGGTTTTTGCCAATGTCATATTAAAGAAACAAATATATATATATATATATATATAATATAAATATATATATATACATAAATGTAAAACTAATGAATATGTATGACATTGTTCAATTTTGTTTCAATATTCTGAAAATTGTATGGGAGACAAAGGTGGAGGCTAATAGGAAGGTATACACGGAGGTATATGATAAAGATATTTGAGGTAGTACTATTGTTGTACCATGTATCCTCTGTTAATTATATTATACATGTGTAAGTGTAAATATATGTGTCACAAATACATAAGCTCTGCAAGAAAAAAAAAAAAAAGAATCCATTTGGTCTAGTGTGGACCAGACTACAGGGAGAGTCCCCCTGTCCCTCTGTATCAGTAACAGTAAGTAAAACAGTGAAGACAACCATGTAACTGTAGTTATCGGAAACGATCATATGATCAAACCGTGAGTTTGCAAGCAAAACCAAAATATTATTACATCCTGATGAAGCGAGTTTTGCATTGAATACCTGGACGTAAGAAATAGACAGGAGTTATTGTGACTTTCTTTGTACTTTAAGCAAAGCGTAACTCCTCTTATTTTAATGAAATTGTGTAGCCGGAGCGAAAGGATCAAGGATGATAGGGTTGATTTTACTTACCCTGCATAAATCGGAACTTATTTTCTCGCAGATTATATTATTTTCATGTTACTGGAAACACACTATTATCTGTTGGTTTACATTAAAAATCACCATCAACAGAACCACATTATCACATTATCACCATTTTCATCATCATCATCACCCTCACTCCCATTATCACCATCGTGACCACCATTATCATCCATTCATCCTCAGTGTACCAACAGCGCCTGTTATTTCCACCATTTGGTCTCGTTTGGCTCTGCTCTCATTACATCTCTCACACATCCCTCTCTCTGCCACCTGCCACCTTGGTGTTGTATTTGTCATCCGCCTCTGCACTCCTCCGTCACACTCTCAAACAGACACATGGCAGCATGGGTGTGAAAGGTTAGGCCGAATGCCAGTTTCAATGGGATGGCTCTCTGGTCCCTGGTGACTCCCTGCTGCTGTGCTCATTAATAATACACAGCCTGTGCATTGTTTATTCTTCTGTGTCTCTCTGTTCATGTCCCTGGATCTGAATCTGATGTTTTTCAAAAACAAAAGCTGGAGTGACAAGTACTTGGCCGCACATTTTAGTACGAAATAACCTCTGGCAGAGCAGTTCGGGGTCTGTGTGCTGCATGATTTGCGAATCATCAGGGAAACATTACAAAGGAAGCGAATGAGCGGCATACGTAAAATGGTTTCACAGTGTTATACAGCAGAAGTGATTGGTATTTTATATTTTTTTGCCCTGAAGGATCTTGTTTTTTTCCTCTGTCTGTTGCTGTCTCCCCTGCAGAATAAATCCATAAAGTGAATGAAGGAGATTAGTCAGAGTAGTCATCTCCTGGCCCCCAAAGAGCCATGAGGAAACGAGGCTGTGCTCTTCTGCCGTGTCCTGAACTCTGCAGTGAGGTCGTTAGTTAGAAACACAGCAGTGGCCTATTTCTATCAACCTAAATCTTTCATCCAAATCCTGCTGGACTTGATCTTTTTTTTTCTTTTACCTCCACTTAACAGCAATTTTTAAGGATACTTTCTCTTTCCTATCTTTCTAGTATTAATACTGGTCTTTGATTGTAATGGTAAACATAAAAGCACCAGCCGTATTTTCTTGCGTTCCTGTAAGGCAGTTGTGTCAAAGTCATTTTTACAGGGGGGCCACATTAGCGCTACAATTTATTTGAAAGGCCGCATGTACATGGAAGATTATAGTCGTAGCTCTAATATTGTTTAGTATGGTGTAATAAAACCATTTTTAATCTGTGAAGTTAAACTTTGCTGCAATGACATTATAAAAATGCTTTGTAAGCTCCGACAGTCCATACAAAGTCACATGGCGGGCCACATTTGGCCCCCGGGCCTTGAGTTTGACATGTATGCTGTAAGGTGTTCATTCGACAATGAAAACAGGATTTAGCATTTTCATCCTGGAACCCAGTTTACTTCTCCTGACAGGAAGTAAACGCTGTTGCCAAGTCTTTCAACAGTTGAATCTTCTCAACCGTGACCGAACAGAAAGCACTGGAGCAACGTTTGTTGTCTTTTTAATTTCACAGTAGAACCTGTTATGTTGCCGGTCCCAGAGGATGAAGTCACTGCAGAGGGAGTACAATGCGTAGAGGAGAGAGTTCTGCAGCCTCGTCCGCCCTTCAGGACTTCTTATCTCTGTGTTTGTGCCAGAATACAAAACAACGCTGTCAAAAGCAAAATACAAGAAAAAAATATCTGAGCCCAGTGTTTATTTCGCAGGACTTGAGTGAGGGGTTGTGGTGGGGGTACAGAGTTGAGAGTCCTTCTGGCCGAAGGGAAGGACAAACAGGAAGAAAGCAAACTCCTTGTCATTGTGATTCACACCCCTGCACACAACAAAATGTCATCACTGCATTTAACCCATCACTAAAGTGAATAGTGGGCAACTCTGAGGCCCAGAGAGAAGTAAGTGGGGATGGTGCCATGCTCAATGCACCTGGCAGCTGAATGGTTTGAACTTGCAACCTTTCAGACTCAAGTCTGGTTCCTTAACTGCTGGGCCAACACTGCCCCAGAGGAAGGAACTCCTCTCGGGCCTTTCTGGTTTTGATATACAGTAAACCAGAGGGTCGTGGACCCATACGGGTCCATCAATCATTATTTGCCAGGCCGAAGTGGAACTCAATTAAATATATGCTTGATTTTTATTATAATACTTAATTCAAGAAGATAATTTTGTCTCATCCATCAATATAAAAGTTATACATCATCCATGATGTTTTGTTATGAAAATTGAACATGGCATTGTGGTACTGGACGGCATTGAAGGCTGAAGTGCTTGATTGTTATGAAAAATGGTTGAGGTGTGAATAATGAATAAAAAGCACAAAGTTATGACTCACCGGGGCCATCCTGCAAAAAAAATTAAAACACTACAGCAGCACTACATTACTAGACGGACAGTGTCATTTAATTTTTTGCTGGTTTTAGTGGTAAAAAGTCTCCACATTGACACCAGGCGTCAGTCTTTGACAACATAACCTCAGGTTTAATCACTTTGTGCTCTGTTTGCAGCATGTAATGTTGTGTATTTGACCACAGACCACAGGGAAGGAAGGAAGGCTGACTGGGTGTTCTGATCCTGACAAGGTGTAATTAGTCTCCTTTATTTAAATCTCTCATAGACCACAATTATTTCCTGTCACATTCTCTTTGTTTTTTCAACTGGGTCTTTTCTTATAACTGAAACAACTGATATTTTTCATTATTAGTATTATTTTTTTTTTGCTATTGTCATCAATTATGTTTTTCTTATAGGTGTTTTGACAGGAATCGTTATAATACATAATAAATGGGTGTGAAAATAAAGTGTTATGGGTGTTAAACAAGGACATTAACAGGACATTTTCTCTGGAGAGAAGCCCAGTAAAAAAGTAAAAAAAAAAAAAAACAACACAATAAATATATATATAAATACACTGTATAATAGAGTCAGAAACAATACAGAGGTGGTTGTCTCACAGATGACTTTTTAGAACATTTTTGCTTTCATCAAAATGTAATCAAGTGTTAGCAACGAGTTTCTTTTTTCTAACAGAGATTTTCTTTTGAACATGCTGTACACATGCGCACCCCCCCCCTCCGTCCAATTATTGGTTTCACAAGGATCAATTATTTCTGCTTGAAAACTAATTACACGGCCTGATAGAAGGACATGCAACGTTTTTAAATGCATTTCAATCTTTTCCATTTGTACCTCTGGGATTTTCATTGCTCACATGGTAAAACAGTAAATAACGACAGGAGATAGCTTTGCTCTAACAAAAGGCCGAAATTTAATTGCTCCAAAAAAAAACTTTCTTTCACTAAAGCACATATGTTTGAGTATATTTGGCCCGCAAGATTATATCAAATATATGCAAGTCCGGATTAGAAGAAGGAAGAAATTTTTTGGTACTGAGTCAGTACTACTTACACTTTGACAGGATTAATGATGTCATCTTAAAGGGACAACAACAATGATCAATGCTACAGTAAATGTCTGGATTTTTTTGTGGATAGAAAACTGTAATTCTCTCAAAGTTAAATACGGTAAAATACAGAGAAGATCAAATCTTCAATCTTCACAGAATTCATTGTCTTGGAGAACCAGCCGCTCTCTCCCGTTCAGGATGGCGTTTTTACTAAACGTGTGGAGTTTCTGTAGCCTGGCTACTGTAATGTCAGGACTAATTGTATTTGAAATTCTCAGATATTTGCCAGTGAAACGTTGTTCAGTGTTGTCTCTTATGTCGTCAACGAGAAAAGTCGTTTACATTGTGACGATGCTGAAATGTTTACTCTCATTAAAGTGGGTTTTTTACTCTTATAGCGGGAATTAAGTGCAATATCGGTTCATATTAGTGTTGGTAAATATTAATATCAGACATCCCTGATATATAACCCTTATGTACTGGCCCGCTTTTTAGAGTTAGTTGTGTATATGCTCTGTTATAGCAGAGATTTAGGATTTTTGTAGGTTTGTGAAAAAACAACAACAAATAAGCAAATACTACTGATTTGTGTTTCATTTGAAATCAAATTTCTCATACATTCATCCTATTAAGCTTTGTTTGTTTCAGATTAAATGTGTAGGCAAAACTAACGTTTTATTCCATGTGAAAACTACATTACATATCTGAAAATAAGGGAAAATGAACAATTTTTTATGACTTCATCTCATGTATTTAATTTTGGTCTGGTATAAATGAAGGATCTGACACCCGCGCGTTAAACCAGATCATTCAGCATTCTGTTCAGACCATCAGGCTTGGTCCTTATTCCTGCTGTACTGGAGCTCAGCTATTTCCTTTGTCAGCATCAGCAGAATCAGTCATGGTTGTGGTTGGTATCCTCAACCACTTCAGTTGTTAATGAGTTAATGATTTAATCTGAACCAGTTCACTTCAGACCATCGACTTCTGTACGTCTGAGCAGAACTCTCGTACAGAAACCCTGTGAGGATGGGGAGAGGATGTCACTCTCGTTGGACATGGTTTTTGCTGATGCATCTGTGTGCATGTTGAGTACCTCTCCATATCGATCACAGTCTGTACCCATTTGTTGTCACATGACATTTGGGAATGGACGATTCAAAGCATGAGTCATGGATGCACATTAGCGCCATAAGAACACTTACTCAGAGGAAATCGAGGGCTGGAACGAGCCGGACGCCACCTGTGGCTCTGGGTCAGGCTAATCCATCATACTACATATGCCAGCAGGTTCAATGAGTCCTGGGGACAAAATGAGTTACGGGAAGCAAAATGTGGGAATGACTGAATTTCATTATCCAAAAATGTCTGTCTCCTTGTAACGGAAATAAGTCCCAGGAGCAGACGGCTAAACTGATTAGGCTTGATCTGAAGGAATAATGCTATTGAGGGCAGTTGTACGGATGTGGGTCTCTCTGTCTGTCTCTCTGTCTCTGTCTGTGTCTTTGTCTATACATATATATGCATACATTCTGTATATATGTTTATGTCTCTCTTAAATATATATATCTGTCTCCCATGTATATGTCTCTCCCATATACGTATATGTCTTTTGTCATCTTTCTATCTCTCTTCCTCTGTCTCTGTCTATATCTCTCAAATCTCCCTCCCTTTGTCTCTCTCTGTCTGTGTCTTTATCTGTGTCACTGTCTATATACTGTATATGCATACATACTGTATATGTGTATGTTTTTCTGTCCCTCATATGTATGTCTTTCACCATCTTTCTGTCTATCTCTCCTTCTCTCTGTCTCTAAAATCTCCTTCCCTTTGTCTTTCTCTGTGTCTCTGTCTCTCTCTATCTCTGTCTCTGTCTTTATATATGCATACATACTTTATATAAGTATGTTTTTCTCCCTCTCATATATACATATATATATGTCTTTTGCCATCTTTCTGTCTATCGCTCTTCCTCTCTGTCTCTGTCTATGTCCCTCAAATCTCTCTACCTTTGTCTCTCTCTCCCTCTCTCTGTCTCGCTCTCTGTCTGTTTCTCTCTCTCTCTCCCTTTGTCTTTCACTGTCTAGCTCACTGTCTGTCTATCGGTCTGTCTCTCTGCCTTTGTCTGCCTGTCATTCTCACACCAATCACAGGCAGACTTATCGTAGCTCCTTGCCTAAGGAGGAAAAGTGAGTCACGCGTTCTGATTTGATAAAAAAATTGAGCAGCGTGAAGGAGCTCGTGCTGCGCAGCTGAAAGAACACATATGGAGGAAAAGTACAAGTTTGTTTTTGTCAGATCAGGCTGTTGAGACAAGTGTCGTCATCAAATCGTGCAGAATATCACATTCTGTGTTTGTCAGTAGAAAAGTGAGTCTGACTCAATGACTGCCTGTACTTTAACCTACAGATTACTTTAATAAAGTAATAGCTATGTTTATTATATTCTATATAGTAACCCTGCACCGCATACTAGTTTTTAGGAGAAGAGATGGGAGATCAAACACATGACCTGTCTCCTAAGTGTATTATGAAAGTCTTATTCCATCATTCTGATCTACGCTGGTCAAACTACCTGTACCTTTTCTCACAGGTAATGCTGGGCGAGCACATTATGAACTCTTCTAATGTTCTTAGGTCCTAGATTAACGTGACCCCTGTGGTGACCCCTGTAGCTGAGTGACATAGATACTGATGCACAGTGTGTAGGTTCTGATAGAGTTATGTCAAACCTAAGGATCTCAGTCCTCAACATAGCATAACTATAGTCATTTTGAACAATCCCACTCTTCTAATTCTGAATCTGCCTGTTATTGGACTGTAGGAAGACACAGGGCGAACATGAAGCTATCAGTTACCAAGGTGTTTATGAATTCACTCTATCACTTCAATGTTGTTCTCCTTTAGAAAGTGAGTCTGTTTGTTTGACCTTCCTATCTGTTGTTTGGACATGTCTCCTTTTACATTTTGGAGCATCACAAACACAAAAAAAGAAACAAGGAACTGTACAGCAAGACATACAAGAACATAAAATGTTCATTTAGAAACTCAAGCGTCATTGTTTGAAACTACTTTTGTTAATATCTGAAAGATAATAACACAAGACTGTTCCAGCCAATGAAACTACCTGTCAGTGAAGCTAAATATCAAATCAAATCACACTTTATTTCCAATATTACTGATACCATTATATAGGCCTGGTAGTATTTACTTAAGGGTGGCAGTGGTGGTCTAGCGGTCAAGGAAGCAGACTTGCGTCTGCAAGGAATCAGGTGTGACTCCAACAGCTGCCAGGTTGCCACTGAGGAGGTCACAGCAATGTCCTGACCCACTTAACTTCCAGTTGGATCACCACCTTCAGGAAGGCTATGGAACAGTGGTTATGTAGTCATGCTGGCCCTGCAACACGGTAATGGATGAATGAATGAATGAATGAATGAATGAAGATTTACACCTTATGAACCTGCTTACTTTCAACCCTCCCCGGACTGGAGGAATGAATGAATGAATGAAGGAATGAATGAATGAATGAATGAAGGAAGGAAGGAAGGAAGGAAGGAAGGAAACTGCACTTAAGGCAATCTCAAAAATTCTGGTTGGTTTGTTATGAACTCAAAACAGCAAATAATCCAATTCTATTTAACACTAGTATTTCACATATCAATTCATTGATATTTCAACATCTTCATTATTATGGATGGCCAAGAATAAGTGGATTATTGGTCAAAATGTAAGGATAGAACTTAAACAAAACAACTACAGACAAGCTGATCCAAACCCTGACTCCAAATACATTTTGAAGATGTGAACGAGTAAATGCTAAAGTAAAAGAGAGGTACCAGAATGATATATTTGATATTTGTTCATTTATCTGTACAAACCACTGCATACGTTGGTGGAACCAGCCTACTGCAAACACTTCAATCCCTTCATTATTTAAATATTTTAATTGAGCTGGAATGCTGCCATCTAGCGGTTTTCGGTGAGACATACAGGGTTTATCCTCAAATCTATCTTTGAGGCACATATTGTTTGGCGAAATCCAGGCATTGCATTTCTCATTTTCCGTGTTAGAGTTAAAAGGAATAGCGATTCTTATGGATATTACATATTTATGACGATATGCATAAATATGTAATATCTGTTGAATAACATCTGTCTATAGATGTTATCCGACATTCCTCATCTCAACCTCTGCTTGGTTGGATGTTTGGTTAGGAAAACAGAACGTGTTGCAGTAGTGTTCCTAACACTTATCCCACCTCTTCACTGTACGATCGAAATCATTACCATTCTCCATTAGCTGTAGTAGCCAGCTAGTAATTAACTACTATATTGTCAAAATACGATAGGTCGAGGGCTTCCCTGTCATTGAGCAGCTCTATGATGTGGTTATTAATCAGTGTGTAAAGGGCCTGAAGTATCATCAACACTCTTGGAATATGGAGACAGATCAGTAGGTGGACAGATATGGGAGGGAGGAAGGACAGTGAAGAGGCCAGGACATCTAATAACAGTGTGTGGAACTGTTTCTGTCCTCTTCCAAACCAAGTGTCAGAATAATTATCACCTGCTCTTTTTTTAACACAAGAGTTTCCCTTTTCAAACGGCTAATTACACAATGGTAAATTTAGTGCAGGTGGTGACAGGGCCTGTGTGTGGAGTTCAATTACAGCACAAAAGTTCTTCGCATTAACTCACACTGCTGTCATCGATGAGGGTAACGTCTCACTAACCTGACACCTAAAAGTTCATTTTCTTAAAATGCCTTTAGGGCTTGGTGATTTGTTCCCTCTAAAAGAAAAAAAAATCCAAAATAATAGAGTTTGTAATTAAGCTGCAACACAATGAAATAGTGAATAGTGGAGATATTTTTCAGTTGAAGTTCCTTCTGTTTTCCCCTAGAATGTATAAGAAACACCACAAGGCTTCGGGTTCTAATCCACCAGCTGCCAGGTTGCCACTGAGTTGCTCTGATCATAGCACCGCCCTTACCCACATACAGTAACTTCCAGTGGGTTCACCACCCACAGGAAGGCTCACAGTATGGGGCAGTGTGATTTGGGTGGCAGTTGTGGAGAGTGCTCCCCTTGAGACCCAGTAATGGGTAAGAGGATGAGGATGAATGAATGAATGAATGAGTGAATAAATATAAAGGAAAGAAAATGATGTTTGCAGACTGATTCACTGGTTCAGAAAGCTGAGAATGAACAAATAATTCAAACCCACTTCTTGGCTGCTTCAGTGGTGAAGGTTTAGAATGTAAGTGATCTGATCATTCATCTGTCAGATTATTTTTTTCAAGGTTAATCCAGCAATGTAATCCTAGCTAGAGTTGAAGCTGTTGAATTAGTGAAAGGACAAGGTGATGCTGCAGCTGCTGCCGGTGATAAAATTTCAGCCTTTTCAGTCTGTATATTTGAAATTTTTAAAATATTACACATTTTCAGTGCAAATACCACATCAATAATGCACTGCTGTCAGTGTGTCATAATGTCAATGATATTTAACAAGATGCCCTGTGTTTTCACAGTGCCCTTTTCACAAACAATAAAAAATCCTGAAAAATTACAATTGATTTATTTTAAATCAGAGCAAACTGGACATTAAAATGTCTTGCTTTCTTCTTCTTCTCTTGGCTTCATTTGTTTCACCCTTTCCTCTGTATCTTCTACTCTAACTCCAACTACCTCCATCTCCTCCCTCACTGCATCCATCGATCTCCTCTTTGTCTCCTACCTGGTAGCTCCTTCTCTAGGATAATTTTTTTTTCAAATGTATCCACTGTCCCTCCTCTGAACATGTCCAAACCATCTCCATCTGTCTTCTCTAGCTTTTTTCTCCAAACCTTCTTGTCTGTGTTGTCCCTCTAATCACCTCATTCCTGATCCTGTCCATCCCTGTCTCTCCTAAAGAGAACCTCAGCATCTTTAACTCCTCCACCTCCTGTCTTCTGACTATTCCTAGTGTCTCTAATCCTATCTAAACATTTTCCAAATTAAATAATTTATTTATATAATCTATATCTAAACTTATAATACAGCTTTTTGCCTTCAATATCTGTTCTTGTAGATGACTTCATACTATTACAAATGTTATCGTCTTGGGTTTTATACATGACTTTAACATACCATTTATCTTAGGTCAAACAAATGTGCTCATTCTGCTCTTGACTCGGCCCCGGTGTCCAATTTTAGGACCAATTGTGTCCCACGAGTCAAAAAAAATGTGCTCACATCTGTTCTAATCCCTCCATCATGGCTGGTCTCACCACTGTCCTGTAAACCTTTCCCTTCACCTTAGCTGACTCTCTTCTATCACAGATCACTCCTGACTCTTTTCTCCAGTTGTTCCATCCTGTCTGTCCTCTATTCTTCTCCTCTCCTCCACAGTCTCCACTGCTCTGATCAGTTGATCCTCAGTATCTAAATCCTTCATTTTCTCCACTTCTGCTCCTTGTAACCTCACCATTCCACTGTTCTCCATTACATCTACACACATGTAATCCTGTCATTAAAATGTTTTTTTGTCTTCTAAAAAATTGTTCTGCTCCAGCTCCCCAGTGCTGTGAGACACAGTCTTCTCACAGTAACTGCTGCAGTGACCTCAGAGGTGCCATTAAAGTTTCATCTTATCTCATGTGTAAACAGACTCATTAAGCAGCCGCTGATCACAGATGAGCAAAGCTACAATTAAGATGAAACATTGCAGGGGGACCTCGCTGCCAGAGTGGTGAAATCATTGTCCCTCCAGGGACGTAATCTTCTGCTCGCTGCATGATGGCGGCTACAAGAACATTTTAAACCATAGCTTCTTGGAGAGACTGTTACCTGTATATGCACACACACACACACACACACACACTGATTATATCAAGGGATTGTGTGTCTGTACCAGTGTCCCCCAAATTGAAAAAATCCCATAAATTAAGTCACAAATCTTCATGACCCAAGGCACATAGACCAAGTTCTACCTGAACAATTAGTATAATGCGAGACGTCCTCAAAAATCCTTATATGTCAAACCTGAGGGTTGAGACCCAGTCTTTGGGAGACAGTGGTCCATAAATTATAATCATATCCATTGATTTCTTGCAGGTTTTGCTCCATAACAAGTTTTTCCGCATGTCTCTTGTTAACATCAGATTATTTAGACTGAGGGAAGCATGAAATCGGCGTCCATCCTGCCATCTCGTTGCTCTCTAGTGGTTTCGTTTTTGTTATGATCAATATTCCTGTCAACAGCCCATCTATAGCTGTGACAATTCCCAACCCAGATCGACAGCATTTTTATTTGGGATGGGTTTTTTTTTCTTTTTAACATCCTGCAGCCAAGCAAATCAATGATGTGTTCCCTCCTCGAATCAATTTAACTGGGTGAACACAGCGAGAAGCTCATGTGCCTTTGGGTGCAGCGACACCCAGAGCAAACCCTGTAGACCAAGGTGAACTTTCTAAAGATCAGCTTGTCACAGTGACTCAGGAAACCTCCCTGAGGTGAGCCATGGGTGACAGCTGCTGCCAATGTTCCACTGGCTCAGGTAAATGCCAAGGGCCCCTCTTACTGCAGACACACTCACACACAGACACACAAACACACACAGTCCAAAACAGAACTTAAAACCTGCTGAGTGAATTTAGAGCGCTTTATTGATTTGGAGCATTGATCCCCGTCTGCATGTGCTCAAACTGGTTATGTCTGATAAATTAAATCCAAAACTATATAAAAATCCAAATAAATCCTTGTGATTCTGGATGCAGTTTTCTAATAGATGTGTCCTAGAAATATTTTACAGCTGTAAATAAACAGAGATTTTTTTTTCACTTTTTGGGTCATTTGCTGCAGTGCTAAAACACACCACCAGGTGTCTGTAGCGTAGCGAGGATGTTACGGGTCTGCCGTTTAATGAAAATTAATGTAAGGAGACACCAAGGCATCCCTGGAGTAGTTTGATTCAGTATACTTTTTACAAAAGTACTTTTTTTAAGGTCATCTACCCCCTGACATGTTCACTCTATTCATCTCTCTTGAATTTTTTTTTCTTGAATCTGAAGATCTAAAACTTTCCAGACACTTGAATTATCACTTACAGAAAACCTTCAGGAGTAACAGTAAAATACTCAAAGTGTATTTGTTACTTTAGCAGGTTGTTTATATACAGATCTCTACTGTTAGTTTTTCTGGCCTCTGAACAAACATGCAAGTTGTGTCAGTTCCTCCTGTTCGTTATCCACCTTCCACTTTCATTACTAACCTACTACCTAAATACTTAACTAGGTTACTAGGCTGTAAAAAGTAGTTATTTTATTTACATTAGTTTGAATGTTGACAGATGAGGTCAGACAGGAATCTCCATGGACGATGATGTTTGCAGATGACAATGTGATCTGCAGTGAGAGTAGACAACGACTAAAAGAGAACGTAGAGAGGTGGAGGTTTGGACTAGAGCAGTGGTTCTTAACCTGGGTTTGATCGAACCCTAGGGGTTCGGTGAGTTGGTCCCAGGGAGGTCTCTGCCACGGAGGTCAAGACACACCAACACGCCCTACTAATGTAGGGTTCGGTGAATGCGCATATGAAACTGGTGGGGTTTGGTAGCTCCAATAAGGTTAAGAACCACTGGACGAGAGAGAAGAGGAATGAAGGTTAGTTGCAGCAAGACAGAGTGTATGTGTGTGAATGAAAGGGGAACAGTGGAATGGTGAGGTTACATGGAACAGAGGTGGAGAAGGTGGAGGAGTACAGATACTGAGGATCAAGAGAGGAGAAGAATAGAGCTCAGACAGGAACAACTGGAGTCTAAAACTCAGCTAAGGTGAAGGGACAGGTTTACAGGATGGACGTGAGACCAGCCATGATGGATGGATTAGAGACACTAGGAAAATTAGATTAGAGGGACAACACAGACAGGAAGGTTTGGAGAAGAAGCTAGAGAAGACAGATTGAGATGGTTTGGACATGTTCAGAGGAGGGACAGTGGATACATTGGTAGAAGAATGATCCTAGAGATGGAGCTACCAGGTAGGAAACAAAAAGGAAATAGATGGATGCAGGGAGGACATGGACATAGTTGATGTTTGGGTCGGAAATACAGAGGACATTGGGAGAAAAGGTTGATTTGACGTGGCAACCCCCAAAAAAGGGACAAGCCCAAAGGAAAAGAAGACGTTTGAAAAATGTAACTTCCACCCATTATATAAATGACCAGAGAAACGATGATGATGATGATGATAATAATGGTGATGACCTTAATGATGACAAAGATGATCATAATAATGATTATGACGATGATGACACTGGTGATAGCGATGATGATATTGATGATGATGATGATGATGAAGATCCTCATGATAATTAACCGACAGGATGTTTTCCTCCTTGACTCTGTTGTGTGTCTGACAGTAAAGGGGAGGCGGCGGCCATCGAGACAGAGCTACTGAGGGACTACAGATTTGGACAACAGCAGCTGATAGAGATCTGGGGACAAGCCTGCGCTCTCGCCATCACCAAGGTCTGAACGCCTCCTCCGATTCCACTCAGTCTGCCTGTCACTTTTTTATTCGCCCATATCTGTTTTCTCTGCTTCATGGAGCAGAACACAGTCGAGCAGAAGTCATTCACAATTTCCATCCATCCATAACTGTGTGGTCTTTGGCTGCTCCTGGTCCTAGAATGTTATTATAAATCAAAGCTGGCCTCTGTTGCAGACTGTACAGGACGAGGACGAGCACGTTTGTTGGACGTTAGAGTGCAGCTATGCTGAAAATTCCTCCTTGACTCAACCAATAAATTAGCAATTCTACGCACCGGGCGTTGGACTCTCTTCCCTGTGATATATTTGAGTTTTTCTAAGCAATTTATTCAGTTAATCTTTTAGCCGTGGCACCACCAGCGATTCCAATTTATTTTTAAACACAGCCTGTCAATGATTTAAAGTGGTTCTCTTCATTCTCTTGTGCCTTTCTGTCTTTGAATTGCAGATTGAACCGCATGTTTGAGCATTACCAGAATAAAACAACATTGGACAATGTTGTTTCTCCAAGGAGAAAAACAAACACAGTTTATTATTTTTCTTTTTTTCTTTTCCCCCCGAGTCTTGATTTATGTTCCAGATCCAAATCAGAGGAAATGGTCTAGATCTTCCCTTTCTCCTCTTAGAAGCCTCTAATACTCTGTGGCTTAAATCAACCAAATGCGGTCGATAAAATTAAAGGGTAAAAGTGATTTTTTTTTTTTGTTTTATTCTGATTGTAGTTTGCTTAATCACAAAACCAAGCCAGCTCCCTGCTGCGGCTGCTTGATTGTTGAAGGGGCTAAAAAGTCACAGCTGCTGCTACTTTTCTCTCCTCATTTGCATTGACTTCCATATAAAATGTCTGATCATTATGTGGAGGAAACCTTCTAATTTTCTATGACATTTACCACCAAACATTTGAGCGGCTCACCTCAGGGCACAACACCTGAGCTCACTCTGTGCTCAGCACTCCTGAACCGCAGCTGCAGCTCCTCTCTGCTCTGGTGTGGTTGGAGCTCCAGAGCTGACTGAGAGAGAAAGTGAGACAGAGGAAGTGTGTGTCTAAGTGTGTGTGTGTGTTTGCATGAGGACGGCTGTAAGGAACACATGTGGTTCCCTTTGACCAGACCACTGGCCTGGTTTAATGCGACACTGGTTTCCGTAGTGAGCTTTAAAACAGGCCGTGATGGATAAAAGTCTGAGCTTTAGGACACGTGAAACGGTGAGATGTCAGAAAAAAAGCAATGAAGAGAAAAACAGGACAAGAGCAGCACCAAGGCAGGAACTCCAACAAAGTATCACTGGTCAAAACCGATGGCTGTTCTATTAAAGATATGGTTCTCAGATATTCTATGTTAAATTAAAAAATACTATTGATAGTACTGAGATTCTGATAACATGCATATTTTAATCTTTATAAACCAGTGGTTCTCAACCAGCCTTTCTTAGGACCGGCCTCAACCTTAATGACAAACTGTGACCTAAATAAACTTTGATTAATAATAATGTAAATAAATAGATTAATAAAATCTATTCAATATTACATTCAGTAACACTTTAGTAACTGTACTCGAGTTATTTGTGAGTTTGTGAACTTGTTATTTTCCTTTTTTCATTTCATACAAAATATACAATTATACAAAGTCCTGTGACCCACTGAAATCAGGTTGCGACCTATTGGGTACAACCCACATTAGTTGCTGCTAACTAATGGCTGGAGGCTTATTATCGTTCAAGAATTGCAAAAATGTAACACTTTTGTCCAAGGTGCCCCTCATGGTGCCCATCCTCTGGGGATGGCCCTACTTTGGAAAAGCAGGGAATTAAGTTCCTAATTAGCCTTTTTGATGCAGCGTTAATTTCTACTTTACACCTAGCACACAACAAAATTATATTATGGAGCATTTTATATTGTGCATAGTGCATTTTAATTTACTTTTTTTATTAATTAATTATTTTTTTTTTTTAATTGGTCAAAGGCCAAGAGAGAAACATACACATAATGTTTCATTATTTGTTGTCGTATAGTTATATTTTGTAGAAATGTAGAAATTCACACTAAGTTGAAGTTAATGTTTGAGACTTTTAATTTGTAAAACCTCAATGATATCAATGGGATCTAGGTCATATGTAGATCGGCAACAACTTCACGTACAAAAAATTGTCAAAACAGAAACATGAGTCGACACAGGTCCACCAGGCCGGGCCAGAGTGGCAGCATCAATCAGAGACAAAGGCTTTGTGTAAATAAATCCACCACATCCACTTCATTATCATCAAACTCTGAGACCACGGCTTCTCCACCACCACCACCACCACCACCACCAGGCGCGACAGCGTAGCCTTACTAGACAAACATGGCCTGTATGCCGCGGACAGCTGCTGACCGCAGCCGCCAACAGTCGCTACCGCTTACATGACATCACCGCTATTTAGAGAAAATGACTGTAGGAGGAGATGCAGACAGTCTGATTTCATTGATTTCACTACGGACCTACTGCTGCTGCTGCTGCTCCTGCTGCTGCTGCTCCCTCCAAATATACCACACAAATGAGCACTCGCTCATTCACACCCCTCTGGTTGCCAGATTGGACTTAAGAGTTTTTAACAGTTCCAGCAGCCGCAGCTATTAGGTCCAGACTGAGTTTCTGTCAGTCTGGGCCTTTTCATCACCTGCACGGACACTGGGGATGTTTTTGTTACCGACTGATAATGAATGAGTCTATGGTTTACAGGAACTTGTGAACTCAGTCTTTGGTCTATTTTGTGTCTCTGTTGTTTAGCAGCCTCACAGTGTTTTCTTAGGCTGGCCGTATGTTTTGTCTTTTTCAGAATCAAGTTGATTCAAAGTAAAGACACATGTGTCTTTGACATTAGTCCTACAGCGATCTCCCTCTGGGAGCAGACGTAACTTCAGACGGTGTTGGGTTTAGATTTTGCTCCATAAATTAAGTCTAACATTTTACAATGATTTGGTTTTCTAACATTCTTTAATTCTGCACAGTAACACTTGAGAGAGGAGAAAAGCTGTCTACACGACTTCAACAGGACAAGAGGAAGGCCTTAAACTGGGTTTTAGAACATTATATTTATTTACAGTCGTATTACTTTTCTTTTGCTGCCAATTTAAACCTTGTGCGTCTCTGGATTAAACATCCAGATCATCCAGAACACTGACTTTACTCCTGTGGGACCTGGATGCAGTGTTTCTGTTTCAGGCTTAGACCCAAACAAACATAGGTCTGGATTATTATAAGTGATTTTGCTCTTAAGCAATAGATGTAATGGGTCATTGTTGTGGGTCAGGAATTTTCAAGTCAAAATTACCGACCGTGAAGTTCCTCTAACATCAGTGTAATTGGTGTTAGTTTGTCATAATTCTTTGTTTCAACTCATTCCAGCAAATGTATAAAGCACTTTTCAGAATCAGAAACATATGTCCACAGTAGAAGACAACAGAGACAATTCCTCTGTCTCTATAAGATTAATAACAACAATCAGGGCAGCCATGTTGTTGGGCTGTCATCAGTCAGCTACTGGATTGGTCTAGCACAGGGGTGTGGAACTCAAATTCACAGTGGGCCACAATTAGAAATCGGCACAAAGTCACAAGCCAGATTGAAAATGTATTGCTCCCCCTAGTGTTTGGAGCCCCAAGCAACTGCCTGGCTGGCCCGTCTTCAATCTTCGCCCCTGAATAGATGAGAGAAATTAAATCGGAAATAAAACACACATCATTGGTATTTGCCTTTATTTGCAGCCTTTCCAGATCTGTTCAATGTTTTTAGGTTTTTCCTACAATAAAAAAAAATGTCTGTCCCTTAACAAAGACCATTCACCACTAATGCTACAAATCCTGCCAGTATGTAAGGGCTTTATACTGGTTGGCCAACTGTAGTACATATTTGATATGATCCTCTGGGCCAGATTTGCCCCTGGGCCTGAGTTTGATTCCAGGACCCAGGCGCTGAGAACCTTCATTCTTTGATCAATTTTTTTTTCTCAGTTTATCCGTTAGGGGGTCACAGGGGCAGCAGTCTCCACGACTGCCACCCAAATCACACTGCTCCACTGGAAGTTATTTGGATTGGGGCGGAGCTATGATCAGAACATCTTAGTGGCCCAAGTTCTTTAGTGCTCGTCCACCACTGCCCAGGTAGAGAACCTGCGGGTCCTCTATCTGGTAATATACAAATGTCAGGTAATATACATTTTTGTACATACATAAGCTGCACCTGACTATAAGCTGCATGTGCCCACATTGAAACATGAGATATTTACAAAGAGCTTTTCTTTTTGCATTTTCCATGATGAGGGTCAGTTTATGCTAATTTTATTAATGTACAAAGTGCGTTATTGTACGTTAAACTTCCTTTTCTTCTATGGTGTTTATTGGCGGTTGTGACTTTCGTCTTCCTCGACACCACCTGTCTCACTCTTACCTTTTCTGCTCAAGCTCCTGGTGGCTGTTAGAAAAAAATACATACATTGGCCGCAGCTCTGCATAAGACACAGGGTTGAAATTGTGTGACAATAGTTGACTACCAATAAAATTCACTCTCATAATTCAAAGAACTGGCAGTGGTTAAGGAAGTGGACTTGGGTCCGCAAGCCTTCAGGTTTTGAATCCACTAGCTGCCAGGTTGCCACTGAGGTGCTCTGAACATAGCACTGACCCACAGAACTTCTTGTGGACTCAACACCCACAGCAATAACAGCAGCAGTTTCATTTTATGATGTTCTTTATCAGTGTTTGAGTTGTTTGAGATCAACCAAAATCATCTGTGTCGTTATCGGTGGAGATTAAAGAACTACTTCATTTCTACTGCAGTAATCGTTTTCATCTTTCACCTGCTATGGTTCTCACCTCAAATAATATTACCTGATAATAATATCAGTTCCAGACGCCCTGACCAACAATAACTTTCTGTTGTCAGTCAGTGTGAGTGTGATGGAGCAGGTCTCTGTCATTCTCTCGGCGGCTATGACAACAAGTCCCATTCACATCTGGACATGTGACTAAAAAACTGCTCATTAACATCAGAAGCAGCTTCTGTCTAAAAAGGTGAGGAGACCAAAATAACTCTTCATACCAAAAATTAGTTACTTCAAGGGCAACTGGACATTTCTTGTTTGCCCTGTAGTCGGCTAGAACTGAAGAAGCCTCTTGGGTGAGAGGTGAAAAGTCTTCAAGACACCTACTTGGTCCAGTTGCTCTCGAAGTAGCTAGTATTGGATTGAATTACCTGGATGACTCTACACAGACAAACTCTTCACACCTTTGTCCAGTGGTGAAGGGAGTGGTCTAGAGGAGGAGAACGACTAGAGTTCCCTCTGACATCAACCAGAAACTGATGAAGTTCCTCAGTTGAGGAATGAAACGTCTTTCAACTCCAAGATGACGTCCAGTTGCTGACAACTAACCCCTTATTGGTCAGCATAACCTGGTTAAATGATAATCACACAATTCATCTCTCACTTCAAAAATAGTGTAGTGCTGCATTTATTCAACTCAAACTTCAAGCATTTGTGTCAAGAAAACTAACAAGGCACAACATTCTTTTAGCACTGACGT
>JAFBJS010015381.1:40070-64563 GCA_016785265.1 Paraplagusia blochii | reverse complement strand
GAATGTAACTATCATCTTAGTTCACGGAAATACTCAATCTTTTTATACAGACCTGTTCCACGACGCAAATTTTAGTACCAGCTGTGGCCCATATAATTGCCCAGGCCTAATATAGAGATTATACTTGTAGCACAGCGATCCCTCTCCTTTTATGATAGTTACATTCCAGATTTCTTTTATTATTTTTTCATTGTGTTTTTACATTATTTACGTAAATATTTACCCTTTGAGAAACTACGTCAAACAGATTTATCATTCATTTATCTTTGTTTCCTTATCCGTCGGTGGGTCTCAGGTGTAGCAGTCTCCACGACTGCCACCCAAATCACACTGCTCCACTGGAAGTTATTTGGGTTGGGTCGGAGCTATGATCAGAACATCTTAGTGGCCCAAGTTCTTTAGTGCTCAGCCACCACTCCCCAGGTAGAGAACCTGTGGGTTCTCTACCAAAATAACTCTTCAACCCAAAAACTAGTTACGATTAGAACCGAAGAAGCCTCTTGGGTGAGAGGCGAAACATCTTCAAGAAACCTACTTGGTCCAGTTGCTCTCGAAGTAACTAATATTGGATTGAATTATCTGGATGACTGAGAATCTACACAGACAAACTCTTCACACCTTTGTCCAGTGGTGGAGGGAGTGGTCTCTGGGCTCCAACAGCCTGTTGCTGTTGCTCACAGCTGTACTGTCAACTTTGGTGACATTGTTAACTCTCACAACTTTGGTGTATTTTGTTTATATTGTCCTTTAAAATCTTAATATTTTCAAGAAATATTTCCTGGTAACCATCACAGACTCTCCTCTATCTGTAATTGTCGAGCACAATGTCATTATTGTTATGATTGTTTTAGTTAATGTCTGTTTGGACAATGACTAATTGGTTGGCACGCTCACAACTGACAAATTGAGATATGAAAAAAAAAAGACAGATGGTCACTTGTTGTTAAAAAACAACCTCCCAAAAACAAACTGCTGCCAGTCCAGGGCGGTGATGGTGGGCCTGATGTAGGTAGAGCAGTGCACCAAAAAAGGGAAAATACTTTCTTAATTAATGGCAATATAACCGTTAAACCGTGTATTTTTATCCTGATTTCCTCAGTTGAATCTTATTTTAGACAGCACTCAAACACACACGCTCTGACACACACTTTTATTGGCTCTAATTAGACAGGATTTCCGAGCGTTCATAAATCTTCTCCTCTGGGTCAAGCTCTCTTTTCTAGTTCAGGAAATAACACCGGTGATTTAGACATTTACTATGGGTTTTACAACGAAAGACAATCGTCTCTGCCTAATGTGGTAATGATGTTGAGGTGTTAAGGCATAAAGATTGTCCACTCAGACTCCACTCAGTCGTTCAGACGTGCTGTCCCATCTAATGAGGTACATGGGGATTTAACAGGAGACACAGGGGCAGTAAATGAAGTTGCTGCCCCTGTATCTAAGGAAAATTAGCCATTTAAATATAAACAGCCCACTGCTGAGTTGCTGGTGCTATTTCCATCACTGTCGATGTCAGGTAATGAGATCGGACCAGTTCTGATAGACGGTGGAAACAAACATGGTTCCATTTCCACCCACTACTGGCATGTCTGGTATGCAGCAGGAAGCCAAATGTGATGGAGAAGCAGAGGGAGGCAGATCAGATAACCTGCCCTCAACAAAAGCCCTGAGTCTCAGGGATAACACCGATGCCTATCAATCTCTTCCTGTTTGTGACACACTATTGTTCTCCCTCAGTAACACTTTCTATTTTCTCATCTGCACATCTGAGATCTTTCCATCTGCAGCTCACCGTACCTTTTCGTCTGTCTCCCCACAGGCCTACCCTCTCAGCTCTTTACCAAAAAAGCAGCCGACAGTTCTGGTGGTCTGTGGTCCGGATCAGAACGGATCCATTGGCCTGGTGTGCGCCCGGCACCTGCGCATTTTCGTAAGTGGATGAAGTGCATATTTCAAATTATCCACCGGTATCAAAATGCGGTCTTTAAACGTCTGTTTTTCTACTATCAGAGTTGAAGGAAATTCTCAAGTTTCATAAGAGCCAACAGGAGATTCTCTACACTGGCCCTGTGAGCTTCTCAAGAATTCACTCCAGCTCCTGTAAATGGCCAAGACACTTATCCCATTACCCTCTCTGCAAGGGCTCTCAGACAGCCATGATATCATGCTATTGTTACTGCCATTAAAGCTGTCTGCTTCTCGCGCTCCTTGGCCATAATATGATGTCATGACCATGATGTCTGCCCCAATGGATACAAACTAGCTGTCGAAAACATGTCGTCTGGGCGTTGGGTTTTTCAAGAAAATGTTCCACCTCTCACTCAAGTGGATTTTTCAGTCCAGTCCAGCTTCAAAAGCGAAATGTAAAGAAACCAAGAGCCGGATAAAGGACAGTATTCACAGATATGTTGTTCTCGCGATGCCTTCATGTGGAATCTTGGTTTGGTCATTAATCCCAAAATAAAGTTAGGAAAATCTTGTGGTCCCTTCGGCCACGGAGAACAAATAATAATTTCGACTAAAGAAAATATCTCGGGTAAAAAGCATAAAAGTTTTATGTCCTTACTGCTCTCTTTCACTTGCTTATGACATTTGACTGCAAACATAATTGACCAACAGGGACCAATGTCTGAGTTTCCTCGGACTAAAGAAATCTGAGTACTGACTTTGGACCTGGGCTCTGGTGTAAGACTGAATGTTTTTATGGTGTGCTGTGATCCCTGTCAGCACAGATACACGAGTGCATTTGTTAGACCAAAAATATTTGCACACATGTGCAAGACGTAGCCTATCTGTTCACTAAATCAGGCAGCATCAGCGCTGAGCACCATGTCTTCGCAGCAACATCGTACGTACAACCAACGTACTGTACTACGCTAGGGGTGAGCAAATGATTTGATTCTGGGGTACGAAGAGGGATACCGGGGTACGAAGAGTCCGAAAATTTCTTATGGGGCCAGGTCAGTAGCAGATAGGCAGAGCATTTGTGGAAACTAAGATAAATGACGTATAGAAGTCATTTAATAAATGATATAAATTAATAGTAAAATTTGTACAAATTTTGCAGGCCAAATTATAAACCCCAACGGGCCGCACCTGCCCCCGGGCCTTAGGTTCCCTGAAATAGTAAAAACAAGAAAATTGCATTTGCTCTAACGCAGCTGTGACGCCGCTGCAAAACAAGTGGAGGTGATAATGTGTTTGACTATGTCATCTTCAGTCAACCCGTGGAAACGTTCCATTTGTAAATTTTGTCTGGTTTTATTTGTCGTGAATCATGTGAAAACCTCGTCCTCGCGTCTGTGTCTTCAGAAAGAATGGAGTTACGCGTTGTTGGAAACTTCTCGTGTTGTCTGTCACAAAACAAATGATGACATTCAAAATGTCCCAATTCAAAGTTTTGTCACGTTTAATAAAATTATCGGTTCCATCTTCCTCACGTCAGCACTGATCCCTTTATCCTTTAATGGGCCGAGTGTTAAAAATTAAATCGTGGACACACACTTACGTCAAGGAGCCATTTGGTAACCTTGTTAGACGAGAACATCCACAGGAATGCCTTTGGTGTGTCGTGGATCTTTTCTGTCCGTCCTCAGTGACATTGACATCTCAGGTCTACACTGTTTGGTGGCGCAACTGTTGACAAGGTCAAGGAAAAACACTGGGGAGGACATTCAGTCATGCATGAGTGTTTGACAGAGATGAGGTCAGGTGATGGGCAGTTGCGGAGCGCTGAACGCTGCGAGATTCCCCGAGGACACGGCGCTCCGGCTCTCCTGACAGGTCACTTCCTTCATTGGATAACTTGTAGTTCGCCCACCTTCGAAAACCCAGTCTCCCACCATTTGTTCTTTCATAGGCTGAAGTATTTAGTGCGCTCGTGTGTATTCAATGTCCAGATGTTAGGACTCAACCTGCAATTCTTTTTAAATCAGATTTATAACACATTACCTCATACAACATAATTCAGAAGGTATTGGGAAATGTAAGGAGATTGGATCACTTTTGTTTGCCTAGATTTGGAGACAAGGTCTCCACGAGATTTCCATCTTTTTCCCATTATAACAATATTGACTGAAACTAAAACACACACTGGAAACATTTGAATACAGTAAGAAAAAGTTAGAAAAAGTTAGAAAAAGTAAAGAAGTAACTTAAATCTATCTATCTATCTATCTATCTATCTATCTATCTATCTATCTATCTATCTATCTATCTATCTATCTATCTATCTATCTATCTATCTATCTATCTCTTTATCTATATAATTGTATTTATGTTAAGATATCATGGTCCTGTAATCGTTTTTGTCGGTTACTTATGCAAAATATACTTTCCAGTAAAAATCATTGCCCTAAGAGCAGCATTTCACTCCAGTTACACAATACATATTACACAAACATGTCGTGTCTTTCTTACCTGATGATGAAACAGCAGCATGGGAACAGTACTGTCAGGCTGCCTGTAGAGTTCTTCTTTATATGATGAAATTCTAGGAAGTAAAAAACTGTTGTCCTCCAAATCAAGTAATGCTGTCCTGCATTCACTACATAGGATTTCTATCACCACCCTATGTTGTTTTATAGTTACATAGCCGTCCCACTAAAGACAATAAAAAGGTCTTGTTCTGTCATTATAACGTCAACATCAACATCTTCTATCTCACCCTGTCCAGGCAGAGTTAAAGATGCTGAGGTTCTCTCAAAGATGGACAGAATCAGGAATGAGGTGATTAGAGGGACAACACAGACAGGAAGGTTTGGAGAAAAAGCTAGAGACATAGAGATAGAGCTACCAGGTAGGAGACTGATGGATGCAGTGAGGGAGGACATGGTGGTAGTTGTAGACAGAGTTACAGAGGACAGACTGAAATGGAAAATGTTGACTGCTGTTGCAACCTCTGAAAAAGTGACAAGCCGAAAGAAGAAGAAAAAGAAGACATTTCTGAAGAGAAGGGAACACATGAACAGTTGCCTTCAAGTTTGACCTAGGACTTCATGTCAGGTTTTTAATTTGGTCCAGTGTGAATTCCAAGGGTTGAAATTCAACCTTAACTTTTTCAGTAGTTGTTATGGATAAACAGCATCGATTCTCTGATCATCTCCTCGATTTAATAAAAGTAGAGCTGAGGTGGAGAAACAGCAGCATGTTCTGCAGCATTATGTTTGGCCTGTATGTTACACACAGAGGTCTCACATCACCTCAGGTCTTTTCATTCTGCTTCCAAATGAAAGGAATAAACAGAAATGCAGCTGCTGAATATGTGTAAAACTCCTGTCACTGATGAAACATGGGATCATTTATCATCATCTAGTGGCTGAAATGACTGTGTAAATGTTTGGTCTGATCGCTTCATTTCTCCTTTCTAATGTCCTAGGAATATGAACCCACCATCTACCATCCTAAGCGTTCGTCCCAGAGTCTACACCAGGACTTCACTGTTCAGTGCGAAAAGATGGACATCCCTTTCCTCTCCTATTTACCAACAGAGGTCAGACACATTTTTAATATCTGTGCTGCTTCCCAGGTCAACATCCATTTGAATTGCCCAGATTCAACTGTCTTCGTATTTTTCAGTCCCTACCCTACGGTGGGATTACATTTCAGTAAGTTCATCCAAATGTAATATATTTCATTTCTTTAACAATAATAATCTGCCATAGTGAAAGCACTTTAACAAGAAAACAATTAAAGATGAAGAGAAGCCCTGAAAATAAAACCAACGTCTTTTCCTGTGCCTTTAAATTGCCAGTCTGTAATTATTAGTCATTTTATTGTAATTCTTTTGACAAAAAAAAACATCTTGTAAAACCTCGTGCTGTGTAAGGTTGTATTTTCCATGACGTCCATGAAAACAGACACCGATGGTATTTCTGTAGAGGAAATGGAAAATGATGTAGAATGGCATATGAGGTCATAAAGCACTTCACCGACTGAAGCCAATGCGATGTTTTCTGGTTATTGCTTGTGTTCTGTTCTTTCTGCCTGGAAATCTAAACTCAAAAGGCTTTTTATTTAATATATTTCCAAATTTACATTATATGCTATATTTATAGTTCTATGCCATAGGCCTGGGATGAAAGGATCCTAGAGCAGAGTAGAGTAGATCCTACTGTAGACTGGATCAGATCAAATTATAACACATGATACAAATAATTTACTTTACAAAAACTCTTATTAAAATTGGACAGCTTTCTTCTTCTCCTTCCTCTTCTCCTTTGGGCTTGTCCCTATTTCAGGGGTTGACACAGAAAATCAACATTTTCCATCTCCCTCTGTCCTTTGTATCTTCTACTCTAACTCCAACTACCTCCATGTCCTCTCTCGCTGCATCCATCAATCTGCTCTTTGTCTCCTACCTGGTAGCTCTATCTCTAGGATCATTCTTCTACCAACATAACCACTTTCCCTCCTCTGAACATGTCCAAACCATTTCAATCTGTCTTCTCTAGCTTTTTCTCCAAACCTTCCTGTCTGTGTTGTCCCTCTAATCACCTCATTCCTGATCCTGTCCATCCTTGTCTCTTCTAAAGAAAATCTCAGCACCTTAACTCCTCCACCTCCAGCTCTCCTGTCTTCTACCTATTGGTAGTGTCTCTATACCATACATGTCATCATCATAAAGACATTTTTAACTTTATTCCTGTAGTGTATTGACTTTAATCACACATTTTTAAATATTTTTCATCATTAGGCTTGTGCATGATGATTTACAATCATTTCTTAGAACATTTGTCACATGTTTAGAGCCAATACATCATTCCCTCTCTGTATCACGGATTTCCTTTCTGTCCTTCAGTGCATCACAACTTTAAGAAAATTCTTATCTCACAAGAATTTTTCTGCATCACACAATTTCATAACTATATCTTTTTTTTTACTTTATTTTAAGACAGATAGACAGATAGAAAGACAGATAGACAGATAGAAAGATAGATACATTTTATGATCTATACTTTATTTATACTACTTACCTACTAATTTCTTATGATGTTTTTATGATGATTAAATTTTATCATAATTCTATCTATGAAAGCAGACTTGGTTTCATAAGGTTTCAGGTTCTAATCCACCAGCTGCCAGGTTGACACTGAGGTGCTCTGACCATAGCACTGTCCAGACCCGTGTCACTTTTAGTGAGAATACCACCCACAGGAAGGCTCACAGTATGGAGCTGTGTGATTTGGGTGCCAGTCGTGGAGACTGCTTCCCCTGACACCTAGAAATGGGGGATGAAGCTGAATGAATGGATAACTCTGTCTATAATATCTTGCCTCTACTGTGTGATTTCACCCATATTAAGCTGGTAAACCTTGATAGGAGAAGGAATCACCATAAATAGTGTCAACAAAAAAAGTTCATCCACCATTGTGTCTGTTTATAGGTGCAGCTCATTAACGATGCCTACAACCTAGTGATCGATGCCATGCTGGGCCCAGAAGCTGACCCCACAAACGTTAAGGAACCGTATCCTGGTATCTTGTCCACCCTGAAGCAAGTCAAGATTCCTATAGCCAGTGTGGATGTTCCATCAGGTGAGTTGACTTTTCAACCAAACAGAATAAAGCAGACGTAAAACCCATGATAATTGAACCTCCAGGCTGCTGCCCAGCTGCACTGATCGGTCCAGGCAGAAGTTAGGAGGTGCATGAAGAGGATAAATCTAAACCTTTAACTGGGTGGTCGTAGCCAGTATACATTACCTTCTGATTCTGAGCACGTAAAATGTACAACAGGAACACGAACCCACGCATGTCATATACATTTGTTTGTTTTTCTCAGGTTGGGATGTGGAAGAGCCAAGTCAGGATGGGATAAACCCCGAAGTTCTCATCTCGCTCACAGCACCAAAGAAGTGCTCCATGAGTTTCTCTGGCAAGCACTTCTTGGCCGGGCGCTTCCTGCCTTATGACATCCAGAAGAAATATGAGCTGAACCTACCGGACTACCCCGGCACGGACTGTCTTATAGAACTGTAACGCATGGAAGACCGGAGAAGAGCCAGTGTGTTGACGAACACCAGAGCTGAATCCACCTCGATGTTTTGTATTTTCTAGATATCGTGCTCAGATGTTCCCATTTCGGTTGCGTAAAACAGATTCCACTTGAGTTTGATGTGCTGTCCGGCTACTGTAGAGGGATCCTATTTAGAAACTATGGCGTGAGTCATGTCTTTTTAGAGAATGGCAAAAAAGAAAAAAAAATCTGTGTCAAACTACTTAAAGAGCTGTAGCATTGCACTGTTTCTCAATTACATTTGATAAAACAACACAGCGAGGGACAAGTTTTTATTTTTTACTGCTCTCAGAGGCTGCAACTAATTTATGTTTCTTTATTTAATTTATCTTTTTTCATAGCACAGTCTTGACTCAGCTGCCAAGGTTGTAACTATTTTCATTTCTGCCAACCACAGATATAAGTGAACTGATTAAGTCGTAGGTTTCATATATAAGTATATTTGCATGTCTACAGATGGACACATCAACGTTATAGATTTTTTTTTAAACACAGGGGTTCTGAAAGAAAAACGGGGGAAGGAAACCGATCCTGTTCATTTGTAAGTGTGGTTAGGTAAAAAAATCCCACCTGGATAAAGCTGGAAAATTATCTCTGCTTTCCTACTTGCATTAGTATGTTTTTGTTGGGTGTCAGAGTCGGTAATTACGGGCCAAAAAAATTCAGACACCGAGACCACAGGGAGAAAAGGTTCAATAGTTTATTAATAAAATAAGGTTAAAACAGCAACTCAATAACCGTTGGAGCGTGCAGAGAAAAGAGGCCGTGTTCAGATCGGAGCTGAGGGACGGGACGGTGAGCTGATGGTTTGGAGAGTGGAGACGAAACAGAAACAGAAGAAATCCAAGAAAACGGTCGATCCTGAGCAAATAGAAACAGATACAGTAGATCAGATTTTGAAGTCATGGATGAAGTCAAAGATCTGGTGAGTTCTGGGATTTTACAGTGGAGGATTGTGGTAGGAAAGAATGGAGAATGACCAGGAACCAGAGAAACAAACAGGCAGTGATCCGACCGATACACCAACCAATGATACCTACGTGGTCTGCGACCTGTGAAGCTGCTGCTTTCGTAACATACACCATGCAGAGTAATGAAGCACCCAGCAATCAGTCAATGAAAAATCAAGTAATTCTTAATTAAAACAATTAAAAACATTTTTATTTACAATTACAAACTATGCAAATGAAAACAACAAATTTTGGTTAAATACAGATTATGTTCCCTGGACTAACTTTCCACCATCTCGCAGTGATCTCATGATGCTTTATTATTATTTATATTTTTGATTGTCTATTTGTAACGTAATATTTATCTTTCATCAAGTGAGGAAATCAAGATAAATGTGTTTTTGGTGTAGCTGATTTAGGAAGCTAGTTGAGGTCCTGACTTGACTGTTTAGTGGGCCAGATTTGGCCCACGTGCCACTAGTTGATAATCACTGCCATAAGCATGGTGAAGAAACACGGTCACTGCAGAAATACTAACAGGATGAGTTCAAATCAGATAACACATCACACATCACAAAGATGTGTCATGGTTTGCAGGGAAGTTAAATAGCAGATAACACAGATAAGAGTTGGAAATGTAAGAGTTCAGAAAAAAAAACCTTTGCTCAACATTTGTACTGTTTTAGTTAATTACTTTGCAAACTGTACAGTAAGAAAGTTGTTTTTATTGTGAAATAAAAGAAAAAATCTATGGTTAAAATGGACCTGTTTGTTAACTTCTTCAATCAAGAACCAGCTCTGGGCAATGACTGAGTCTGAAGAATCGTAATTCCACAAAGTTTTAACGGCATATTATGTTTATACCAATAGATAAGACTCATTTAGCTTTTTAATTTGGCCCCAAAAACTTTTATTTATGTTTTTGTCATCATACGTTTGCCTTCACTCAGCAATGCTTGTATTTTACCTTTTTTTTTGACCTACAGTGGCCGAGCCAATACACCATCTGAGGCCTGGGGCTATAACCAGGATGAAGCCCTTCATATCATGTCCCCATCACTGAGGCAAGTCCACTTCAGAAGCAAAAATATTTTTTCATCTATATGTTGACTGTGCGTCAACATAAAGTGTTGGTGCTGTTGTTCTGAGTTTTTTCCAACCCATAATATTTTCCTACATTTAGCCAAAATTTATAGCCATATCTGAAGATTTCTTCCTACCCATAATATCTTCCTACCCTCTGTTTTAAAGGCTGTGGCATATTTTTATAAATGATAACCATCTATAATATTTATCTACCTTTAAAAGAGAGGGTATATAGATATTATGGGTGTTAAGTGTATAATTAGTAGAAGTAGACTACTTCCACTTCTTTTAGCCACTTAACATCAGCAACGTGAGGCCCCTGTGGAGGCGGGACTCAGGCTGCAGCCTCTTTAGCCCATTCTGTTAATCTGGCTTTGTATTATGGTATAGAAAAGGATAAATATATTTTATAATTTTACCCTTTATACGTGATTTTTACATGCAGTTCTTTATACTTTAACCATCTTTCTGCACTGGATCTGATCTTCATCAGTTTCTGGTACCTGAAACTGATGAAGATCAGATCCAGTGCAGAAAGATGAAGTTCTTCAGCTGAGGAATGAAACTTCTTTCAACTCCAAGAAGAAGTTCAGTTGCTGACAACTAAACCCTTTTTGGACATTGTAGTCCATGTGTCAAGAAGTGTTCCCACCTCTGCTCTATAGCCTTCTCATCCCATCCGCAACCTTCTGAGTTGTGAACTTCAAAGCTTTCTACGCCTGCTGTACAATCCTCCAAGTCTTCTTCAGGGTCTTTCATTTCTTCAGATCGAAGAAGCTGAGAACATGCCCTAAAAGTAAAATATTTCAACTAGTGCTCGGTGTGCCACTCTTCTACCACTCTATAAAGATGTGTCAGATTTCAGCTGTAATATTTTTTTAAGCTACAAATGACAAGTCAATTATGGTTTGATCAAAGTTTAACAACCATTTGTTGCCCACATTTTTGGAAACAATGGACTAACACAACAGATAGTTAGTACAGATGAGTGTGTGTGTGATTACAGACATAGTCATTCCATGACTGCCTCTAATTACCAGACCATAAGCTGTGCTTCACGGACACACAGCTTTGCACATGAGAACACTCTCTCCTGGTGTTTATCGGTTTCCAACCGGACAGGATTTGTAATTAAGGCTATAAACACGTGTGATGGGTCAGTAGTCAGCTGCAGTGGATGGACTCATTATTTAGCTCACAGTTGCAGGCTGCGGTGAAAATGACTAACAGTGGTTTTGGTAGGTTGTTTATGCATTAGGTCATGTGTTTTATAGAACAGGAGCGTCTTCTGAATGTCAGTGCTGTAACGCCCAGTGTACTGAATGAACACGTGTGAGTTGGTTTGGACAGGCTGTAAGATAACGTCAAACTCTCAGTTGACTGAAGAACACTGTGGAAATACATCCAAACAATCACCGCTACCGTCACTCACCCATGTTCAACCGCTGTTAGGAAGCAGTGCCTCGTCACTGCTCTATAAATTCTGTTTCAAGTCAAAAATAGTAAAAAAAAGCTTTGCAAATGTCAGAGGCCCCATGGTTGAGACAAGCAATGGTTCAGCACATTTTTAAAAACTAACAAGATGTAAGAAAATCGGAAAAAAATAAAAAATCTCATTATGTAAAAAAGAATACACAAAACAATACTGTCAAGAAAATATTCCTAAATCTAAATAAAAAAAATCAACAAAAATGACAAAAAATGCTTGCAAATAAATAATTGTTGATAAAAAATTGTTTTGAGAAGTTGACAGCGAAAGTCATGCAGTAATGTAAGATTTGTCACAAATTTCTGCTAAAAACTTCAAAAAGTCATAATTTGAGGAGAACTCAAAATATCACCAAAAACAAGCAAAACTATACTATACATTTGCAGAAAAATGCTGAAAAATAAAGAGAAAAAAATGCTGCCAATTAAAATATATATACTAAAAATAATAATAATAAAAAACCCACAATTAAGGTGGGGTCCCTTACTATTGCAAAACAAATTGTAAAAATTGCTTCAAAATGCACATTTCTGGCTCAAAACCTGCTGCCAAGATGCCAAGAGGATATTTGGTTTAAAGAAAAAAAAAATCCCAAATGTAACAGAATTTCCCAAAACATCTTCCTATGTAAATATGTTTTCTGAAATTATTATTATTCATAAAACTGTTATATTTTGACCAGTAAGCAGCTGACCGCAACAGTCTCATTATAGGATGTAAAAAATCATAAATAAAACATGGCAAAAATATCAATTCATCAAAGTTCTGTACAACCAAGTTATTATTTTTCAGAATAAGATATGTTCTATTATACATATTATATCTTGTGCAAAATAAATGTCATATTTTGGAAAAAAATGCTAAATAAAATCTAAAAACATAGAACAAAATATCCCATAATTTCTTGTCTGATATAGATAAAAAATAGTTATGTTTTGAACCGAAATGTCTTATGGTATAACACTTGAAAACATGCTCCCATGTTAGTAATTTGTGTTAATATAAAGATATATACAAATATATTAAATATATGAGGCAATGTCTCTTCCTTGTTGTGAAACCAGGGTTCACCTGCGGGGCAGGTTAGGGTCCCGGTTAGGGGAGCTGATTTCCAGTGGGTTCACCACATGCAGGAAGGTATGGTGTGGTGTAATATGATTTGGGTGACAGCTGTGGAGACTGCTGTCCTCGTGACCCAGCAATGGATTAGTGAATAAGAATGGAGAGATGTATGATTTATATGTTTATACATGTTCAAGTAGAAATTGATTAGACAAAAAAATACAATGTATATACAAAGTCCTCAACAATGAATATAAATACCATCATTTGCCATAAAACACATAGACAGATGGATCATTTTTATGGAAGTAATTCAGATACACTGGGCTCCTGTCCCTCATGTCTTGTCAGTTTCTGAGTGTTTCTCAGTGTGACACGTTTATCAGAACCTGTTAATGTTCAAATCAATTTATCAACATGGATGTCACAGAACTCACAGTCTAGACCAGGCACGGGCAAACTTTATGACTCGCGGGCCACATTTGGTCCTAAAATTGGACACGGGGCCCGAGTTCAGGGCAGAAGGATGTTGTGTTCATTTAACCCAAGATAAATAACATGTTTTTAATGGATAATACCTAAAATCCTACATTTCTAATATCCTTTATAATGTAATCTACTGGAGAAACCCATTATTGCAAGGAAAAGGCATAATATGACATGACAAGTATAATGATAAATTATTTAATTTGGACAAGGTTGGAGGGCCGCAATAAAAAACTCAACGGGCCGCATCTGGCCCTCGGGCCTTAGTTTTTTCCCATGTCTGGTCCGGACCGTGTTATTATCAGAAAGACTTTGAATGTTCCAGTTATATTTACAGAGGAATTTACAGGCAACATTAATGAGCTGCAACATTTAGACTTCAGTGTATTCTACTGGTCCATACTCTATCTGTGTTTCCTGAAGAGTTTTTCCTGGACAACATTCCTCATGACTGCATTTCCACTCTCTGGCCCTGTGACGACCTACAATCAGAGACTGTTAAAAAGTTACAAAACTGAACCAGGAGTCAGGAGTAGAGAGAGAGCTGCATCTGGTCTGTCCTGTGTTTGCTGGAGAGATGGAGTGAGAGGCTGACGGAGAGAAAGACAGATGTGGGCAGTGAAGGACATTTTTCAGAGAATGATTACAAGTGTTCTTTTTTTCCATTTCAACTGAGTAAACATGAAAAAAAAAATCACTTGGTTTGTTAGAGTGAAGGACGTGAAACCAGTGTCAAGGTATTTTTGCAAAATTTGCAATAAACTCGCACAAACTCTCCCTCATGCACTCACGGTCACTCCTGCCAAAAAATTCCTCAACTTTCACTTCAAAAGAAAGTGAACATATGAGCCCTTGGCTGGAAACGGTGGAAATCACATCCTTATTTAGAACAACAACAACACTCTCCCCCTCCATAATCAAGCCCAACGCCCTTCCACACCTTCTCATACGTCTGTGTCTGACTATCCCCGCTCAATCCTCACCTTTTTTGGGAAGATGATACGGGGGACCCAGATGTTTCGCTCCACTGGCCAATGGAGAGCTGGAAGGGGCTGGATTGGTGTGGAGTCCTGATGGCCCTTCTTTTAAAACCCACTCAGCTCCTGTCTCCAGCTCAGCAGCCGGACTCACGTGTGTCTGTGTGTGTGTATGTGTGTGTTGAAAGAGCGGCAGTGAGAGACTCTGCTCGTCCGTGTGCAACATTCAACTCACCTGAGAATTTTCCACCAGCCCTGAACGCAGAAGATTCAACCTTCCCTTGTTGTTTATGACAGTGAAGAAGAAGAGTCACCTTGAAGACGAGGTGTGACTCCATGATGGCCTTGGGCAGGATCTCTGTCCTGCTGACCCTCCTGGCTTTGGCGTCTCCCGGCCAAGGTGAGTGAAACCCAATCATTGGTTTTTATTGCACGCTCGACTCAGGAAGATGAGTCAAGAAGTTTTAAGACAGGTTTTATCGAAACACTTAATACGCGTAAGGAGCAACGTTTTGTACCAGTCCAGGGAGCAAAAAAACGAAAACAAAATATGAAATTTTGTTCCTGAACAGAAAAGTGTATTGAAAAAATAATGATAACCAGGGCTTTGAACCGGAGGTTTATCTCGGTTTGGAACAGAAAAATTTCTGTTTTCGGGTTTCACCATGACAGTGACGCTCCTGGACAGCTAACAACAGAAAATATAAAAGTTCCTGGATCATTTTAGGAGACGAATGATTGTGGTCTACACAACATTTGTAAAGAACAAGATAAACCAGGTGTTTATAACCTGTTATCACTATCTTTAGATAATCATTTCTATTCCGGTTTTGGTTTTGGGCTTAAAGAGCTACGTTAGGCAACTGGACATTCAGTTTTTTGGAAAATGTCTCACCTCTCATCCTTCACTTTCTGTTTTTTTTTCTGTTCCAAACGAAATGCCAAAGGTTTCAGGTTTTCAGTCCTTGAACCGGTTCAAAGCCACAGTTCGGGAGCATAAACCATCATCTTGACTTAAATGGAAACCTGGTGAAATATTTGAAGCTGTCAACTGGGGACTGATCTGGTACCATTTAATTTTTCCCCCTTCTGAACTATTATAAAGCTTGAAAAGCAATTCAATTCCAAACTCTACACAAAGACCCTACTTCAGGCTTTGACCAAAAGTGAAAGTGAGGACTTTTTAAGCATTTTCATTTCTACGTATTTTCATCCAGGTCAGTAGATCGAAATTAATTACTTCAACGGCAACTAGACTTAATAAGTTGCGTGAAGACATTTCAACACTGATATAAGAGGCTTCTCCAGTCTGTATGTCATTCTTCAGCAAAGTCAGGAATAAAAAAAAATTGTTTTTTACAGTCACAACACTTTCCCATCTTGAAGAAAAATGTTGAAATTGTTCTCTTTTTTCCTCCAATTTCTGTCATTTTCAAACCTTCCCCTCATTTACTAAAACAAAGAGTCAAGTGTCGACCACACTGACATGTGATTTAAACTGCGGAATTGAGCGCATTTCCCAGAGGATGACAGGGATATCAACGCTGGTACAGGGAAATGTTTGGTGGTGAGGTCATGCATTCGTGTTTTGTGACCACCCATGTTGGTGGTCCCTGATTGAGGTCGTGATGATCCAGGCACGTTCTCCCATCAAGCTAATCAGCAGCCAGCAAAGGTAGAGGTGAAATGCAACAGAATCAGGTCTTTGATGATTGACTAAGAGATTAAGAAAAAATCTTTTGTAGCCCAACGCTTTGGCGTCGACCCACTATTTTCTAGAAGCCTGTTGGGAGGCTGGGGTCCAAACACACACGCTCATTCATTAACTTATATAATAGGGCAGTGCAGAAATGCCATATGTTCTCCTTCCACCCGCTCTCTCCCATTTGAAGTGTCTGTTTACTGTCACTTTCCGCAGGCCGCACCAGATGGCAACATTTCCCCGCAGACCTTTATTATCATTATCACCTTAAACCACTCTTTGTGAATAAGTACATGAGCAGCACTTTTTCCTAAGCTGTCACTCTCTCTCACTCTGTCTGCCTGACAGCTGCTACCCATTAACTTTCTTAGGTGAAGAAACTGGCAGTTCATACAGAGAATACATACATATCTCATCCCACAAGTCCAACAAAGGTGGGTTTTTTTTCAACTTCTTTTCATCACATCGTGACAGCTTAGTGCAGTAAACAGCTCAGTGATTTATATTGAGTCGTTCCAAATTTAAATGTATCTCTTCAGCAACACGTTCCCGTTGTGAAGGAAGGTTTGTCTTCTTTTACCCAGACGTCCTCATCGATCAAAGTCAGGTTTCTTGAAAAATCCAGTCTTGAAACCTTCACTTTAATTGGAACTACTTGCAACCACTTCATTAGTGAAATGAGTGAAGTTCTCTTTGTCTCTGATTTTAATCTCCTTCAGTGCTTTCCCTCCTCAAACACATCCCTCTCCCCGTCAAATACTTCCGCCTACACTTTTCCTGTCTTTCATTTCCAACCGTTGTTGTCGGACACTCTTCACCTACACTCTATTACAGTTTTATGAGCTACTTTCATATTTGGAAGCAGCAGCTGTTGCAAAATTCCCTGCCACAGCTCCAGGGGACACTGAGGCGTCAGCACCTGAGGATCCCTGAAAGAAGGACAGACGTTTGATAAATTGCCTGAGATTATCTTTTGTGTCTGGCACATTTTTAGGATAATGCGCAGTCGTCCATTTGAAAAGCTGGGGACAGACAGATTGTCCAGGAGCCGATCAGTCTTTTTCTAAAACAGGGTTCCTTGAACGCAGCATTGGTCTGCTGTTTTTTTTTTAGGTGCAGAGAAATTCCAGTTATTTTTATTGCAATAGTCCAACTGTGCCATCGTGTTGTCATAAGCACGAAGGGGAAAACATTCCAAAACCTTTGTTGTAGACCTTTAAATCACAAGGTTGATCTGCATCATTGCTTAATGTCAAGGGGAAAATTTTAATTTAACAAGCTGCAGATGGTAAAGAAATCAGACTTGGATTCTTGACAGGAAGGACTCTTGGTGTAAAGCGAGAGAAGGATCCCAGAGAGAAAAAGCAGACTCGTCTGTAACCACAAACACCTTAGCTCAGAAGCCAGCCAAACACCTAAACAGCTTCCATATGACATGGCAAAAAGATCATCACATACCCAGACCCCTACTCACAGAATACTGCGTGCTCACATCTAACAATCTGCTGGTTGAGCTGAATTCAAATACGTCTAGACTTCTGTGACAGATGCTTTGGCATTAGGCTGCTGATGGTTTTCTTATGTAGGTATGTACTGGTATATTGGCGCCTGTTTTTTTTTTTTTTCTGGTGGCCTTAACACTAACCACCAGGCCATGTGACCTGGGAACCAGTTGTTGATTTCATAATTTCACCAGTGACTTTGTAATTCTAAATTCATTGAGGGAATTTGGACTTCCACTTAAATTCTGACTCTGAGCCAAACTACATGTGGCACATTCAGATTTTTTACATTTACCCTAAGATATTTTGAGAGCAACTTTAAACATCTCCACATTCTCCTTCCATCTTTATTTGGCAGCTCCAGATCCTGCTTTTCTGGTCTTTGCCTTTTATTTGTTTCTGGCTTTTTATTGGCAGCTTCAATAATTAGCGAGATGATAAGCCAATCCCTACTCTTCTAGCCTTGGAAATCGACTCAAACGTTAGACAGATGGTCAAAACCAAGAAAAGTTATTTGAGTGGAAATAAGGCTGAGAAACATGGTGCAGTAAATGTACCATGAACTGTATTAGGTGTAAGTGTACAGTTATGCATAAGATACATTTAAAATATTTTATGTGAAAGAAGCATATACAAGATATAAAAACAAGCAAAAAACACACAAAAGAAATTCGCACTGCAGAGCGACCAGAAGGCTGATGCCCCAACGTTATCTTGCGTCCTGTCCCCTAAATAGACATGTAAGATTACAATATATTTAAGAAATGCTTGTATCCGAAGTGACTTGCAAAGTGATTTGTTAATGGGAGGATAGTAGGTCCGATCAGGCCTGGGCAATTATTTTGTCTTATGGGCCACAGTTGGTGCTAAAATCTGAGTCAGAGGTCAGGATCAGAAAGACTGAGTATTTCCGTGAATTAAGATAAATGATGAGTAAAGTATTTAATAAAGGCAAAATGCTTTAAGCCACTTTAGACTATCTATTAGGGAAATGCTGGCTTTGCAGGGAAAAAGTAGAAGGATAACTTAACTTAAGGATAAGGATAATTTAAATCAAAAGTATAATTTGGATAAGTCTTGTCGGACCAAACGGGCCGCATCAAGCCCACGGACCTTAGTTTGCCAAAGTCTGCCATAGAGGTCCTCCTCTATAGCAGACCTGGTGCTCCTTAGAAGCAAAGAGGGACGATGAAAAATGTTCACGATCCCCTTGTGTGAGTAGAGGGATAGACAGTTGACACTACTGTGATCAGTGTAGCACTTGAGAGCGTGTGTAAGCTTTTATCAATGAGTTGAGATGTGTAGGAGCAAACGCAGGAGTCCTTGTAGTTATTTTGTAAGTAAGTGTCAGTGGTTTGTGCTTGATCCATGTAGCGTTTGACAAGCAGCGTAGACTGATGAGCAGAAAAATTGCGTGCACCATTTTGGGTTGGTGGAAGAGCAGACGTGTCACTGCATTCTGAACTTTTTGTTGGGATCTTGTTGAACAGACTGGTAAACCAGGGCAGGAGGGAACGGCAAGAATTTAGAGGAGATATGACTATGAGATATGAAAGAGAATAAGGCACAAGATTGGAGACGTAGGTGATGTGGTCAGAAATGGATAGCTAATTATCAATGATGACACACAGGTTTTTTTTAAGTGTTGGAAGCAACGTTCCCTCTAAACTGCGCGCCTGCGCAGTTGCGCACTGCTCACACGTCCTGCACAGCAAATCTACGCAGCGCATAAAATAAAATCCAAGCTGAAGTGTAAATAAAGTAAACAAATAAGTTTACTAAATAATTATTTTTTTTGTAATGCAACTCACTAACTGGCATGTGACAATAGGCGGTACTTTAGTAAAACAATAACTAACACTGTCCAGCCAATGATATGATGCGGTTTACACGTGTTTACATACGCAGCCAATCAATGTCATTAACAGCGCTCCATGCATAAGTGCCGCTGTTTTGTAGGTTAGCATGTAGCTAACGGTGCGGCTGAATGTAAATAGACGGTGAAGAGATACAAACGCGGATCAACGTTGCGCTAACCCCTTATTGGCGAAACAAACAGGCAGTGGCACATCCACTCACTAAGATAAAGTAAAAAAAAATGCGGTTTAAGAAGGAACTGTGCGAACAGAAGAACAAGGTGTGTTACTGGGTGAGATTTTTTTCGTTTCGAGTGAGAAAGGGTTGCTCTACGAAACATGCGGCGAAGCTAAAGTAACAAGCAAGTTTCCAGAGGGGAAAGTGTGAATTGAATGGACGTTGGACTACTTCAAGCGTCACATTCAGCAGAAAAGTCATTTGAATGCTGGTGGAATTGTACGAAGACGGGAGTGTGGATTAGTTGCTGTTGTCATTTGATTGAATAAACTTGCTATGATCTCTGGTTTGATACTGGTGTGTGTGGCCACAGCGTGTATATCTAATGTTGCTCACAGTGGTTTGCTCAGAGAGGTTGCCTGTCTGCCCAGACATATGAAAAATTAGAGGGAACATTGGTTGGAAGGTGAGTAGCTGAGGTGTGTGTGTTTTTTTTGTTTTACTTTGAAATGCTTAAAATGACTGTGATTTCATAAAAACACAAAGACTGTTGGAGACACTGAGGCTTAGGTATTTACTATTGAGGTTCTCACGAAGAGAGTGTAACACAATTTTTTGTTGACTACAATAGTGACATTTTTGAACATGACCATGATCATGACCATAGGAATTATTTTCTCAAAGCCTGCTGTAATATTTAATTTTTCTCTCCAACCAAAACAAAATTCAAATGAATTTGCTGGCATGGTAAAACTTCTGTGTGAGAACACTGAAGATTTTTACCATATCTATAAAAAAAAAAAAATCAGTGAAGATGTGACTAATACGTCTGTCCACAGGATATTTGCCAGTAAAAACAGAGTAATATTGTTTCCCTGTTTGTTTCAGGTATTTGCACACATGACTGTGCACACACACTCAGGCACATAAGCAGCTTTTTTGTTTCCCTCCCAGAGCATGACATTTAATTTTTCGTCCTACCGTCCAGCTCCAAACCTCAGAGATGAAATGTCAAGCAAACAACTGATGTCTTACAGACATAGATACATACATCCTCATGGAAAATTAAACTTTGGGCGTCAAATCACCAGGTTCAACACGTCAAACAAAAAACACAAGACCGTACTCGCTATCAGTGTTGGACTCTTATGGTGTTTTTATTACTTTGATTGAGATTGAGAAAAAAATGCGTCTGCAGTAGCAGCACGTAAATAGTCCACTGAAAATCTCACATAGTGTTATTTTCTTTTTTAAAATACTTGAAGGTGTACATGTGTGAATGTGCTGTTTGGGGTTTGGTTAAATCAGTTCAAGTGTTGTTTTCTGCTCTAAGTGCTGCTGGACAGATGACTGTGAGCTGATTTGTCTCAGCTGGAGTTTGATGAGCAACCACAACTGCAGCGGCCTGTTGATGAGTGGAGGACTAAGGCGAGGACAAGAGGAGGGGAGTGGGACAAGAAACAGAAAGTTGAGAAACATATATGATTAGTGGCTGAGGCCGTGGGTGAAAGGATGATCTGTGGATCTGAAAGGTTGCGGGGGAGACGTATGGATAAGGAGCAGAGGGGGTGAAGGAACGGGAGATAAACACTCAACACTAAAACTTTTTCCCGTTTCACCAGACATTCTGTAACAAAAACAGGAAAGACGGACGGAGATAATTTTACAGCAGGTTTTTGTAACAATAAACAAAGACAGAAAACAACATCAACCGATGTCAAAATCGAATGTTCGTCCAGATGTTTGTGTAGGTTATATTTTTATATCAGCTGTTACCGTGCCCTTGTGTACAGAAATAACTCTGCAGGACGGAGCTTTGGACTGTTGTCAGTGCATAAAAGTTTGATTTATGTTTTGTTAAATTCAGGAATGCAGGGATATAAAAGTAATGTCTTCTTCTCCCTCTGCAGGATCCAGGAGTCAGTCAGACAGAGGCAGGAGGGTGCTTCCCAACACATTCGCTGACTCACAGACAACAGGTATTATCACGGTTGTTGTCCTCATATTGTTATGTCTTTGCTATTGGACAAGGAAATCTGCAAAGATAGGAATTCTGTCCTGTCTTTCAATCATTCCATCTATCCATCATTCAATCCTTTGATCCATTCATGAGCGTAGCTTAAACATAATGATTACAACTTAAGTCATAAAGTCCAGACAGAATCTGCAAACAAAGGAAACACAGTAGTTGTCACAATAAGGCATGTTATCAACTGCATGTCCTGACATATGAGGACAATGTGTTCCATAGCAACCCTCATTAGTTGACCTGCTCATAACATGGTTGTATTTTCCGTATTAAAAATTAAAACTAAAACCCAGTTAATTTGTTCCAGTCTCCAATAATATACTAATATATTAAAAGTTAATATTCCCTAAGTTCCCAAAAATCAAAAACATATATATATATATATAACACATTGATAAAAGATGTACTATAAATAAAAATAAAAAGATTCTCTTTAGGAGAGACAAGGATGGACAGGATTGGGAATGAGGTGATTAGAGGGACAACACAGACAGGAAGGTTTGAAGAAAAAGCTAGAGAAGACAGATGATGATATGGTTTGGACATGTTCAGAGGAAGGACAGTGGATATACTATTAGAAGAATGATACAAGAGATGGAGCTACCAGGTAGGAGATAAGGAGGAGATTGATGGATGCAGTGAGGGAGGACATGGAGGTAGTTGGAGTCAGAGTAGAAGATACAGAGGACAGGTGGAGATGGAAAAAGTTGACTTGCTTTGATGACCCCTAAAAAGGGACAAAAGCTGATAGGAGAAGAAGAAGGATAATGTAAATAGAAATATTATTGAGAACATTTCATATTTTTGTTATCATATGGGTAAATAGAAGGAAGCGTCAAACGAGTAAAAGGACCAATACCAATAGACAGTGACAAGATGACTAACACTGAGAAAGGGCACAGGTCGGCACTGAACCTGGGAACCAGCGAAGCACAACCTCATATGAGAATTTGTTCCTCTGTTTCCTCATAGATCAATGACAGTAAAGTTCCTCCTCCGTTCCTTATATATTGATTAAAGTCCTAAGTAGCTGACATGTAAATTGTCTCCCTAACAAGCCCCGTGGGAAATGTTAAGAAGTAGAGAAACAGACACAGGGATGTGAAATGTAGTGTCCTGTCAGTGTGGTATTAAAAACCACAGACTATTGATGACTTTACCATTTTTAATTGAACAGAGAAACGCTGTTTTTCACCACGTGTCTACTCCATTAGATCCCTGCCTGGGCCAGAAAAAGACTTTATTCATTAGCTTGAGGCAATGCATTACTTTACTGTAGAAAAATACTCCCTTTGTATGTGGTAACTGCCTTTTTTCTATTTTAATTACGATATTCCTGCTTGGGAAATGCTCAGGTTTCAGAATATGGAGCAGAACTTTGAAATAAAACTAGACGATATGCCTCATCAGTCAAACCTTGAGGTTTGGAAAGAACCTTGACAATGCAATGCTCCCTGGGGTATATGAAGTCATATTTAAATGGCAGAAGCAGAAGCTCCTAAAGTTGAGAGCCCATCTTTGCAGTGTACTGTTGTGTTTTTTTTTCTCTCTTTTTTTCTCACCCATAACTCCCTTTCATGTAAAACAAGCCTGAAGTCTCGGTACCTTTTAAACCTTCTCCATAAGTCTTGTTACTGTACCACAAAAATATCTGAAACACATTACACTTGTTGTTAATTAATCATATGAGAAATTAATGTGGTTAACCGTCATGATCGTCCAGGTTTCACAGAGTGGACATCTTGGTTTAACATCGACCATCCAGGGGGGAACGGAGACTATGAGCGCCTGGAGGCAATACGCTTCTATTACAGAGAGAGAGTCTGTGCTCGGCCGACCGCCATGGAGGTCCGAACCACAGAGTGGGTGGCGGCTAAAGACACAGGGGAAGTGGTCCACTCCAGTCTGGATAAGGGCTTCTGGTGCGTCAACAAAGAGCAGCCACTAGGACGCATCTGCTCCAACTACTACGTTCGCTTTCAGTGTCCACCAGGTAAAAGTTGTTTCCGTTTAGAAAATGTTTAAGGGTTTTAGTATCTGTTTCTCTTCTCTCATCGATGTCAACTCTGGTCCTGATGCCTCAACTGTCTCCACTTTGTCGTTGTTTAGTGCAGAGTTATTGGAGCGACTGGAGTGAATGGGGTCACTGTTCCACCACCACTTGTGATGATGTAGGTGTCCAAGTGCGCCAGAGGAAATGTGTCAGTACTCAGCCAATGCCTCTTCTCCTGGTGCCAGCGTGCCAGGGCCACCACTCAGAGAGGAGGGAGTGCTCCTCTCCTCCATGTACAGGTGGATACAGAACTGTTCATGCTTCGCCAACAGTCCCATGACACACACATTAGGTGACGGTAATGTCAATGAAAGGGTGTGATGTGTTTGGATACATTTATGTCTTGTTGACATATTGAAAGAGTAACAGTGATATTTAATGGTATTAAAGGCAAAAACATAAAAAATAATAAAATATATACATTAACTATATAAAAAACACCACTTGCAAGATATAAATCTTATTTTCAGACCATTTAAATGACATCAAGTTTGAAATTTCAATTGTGATTGATAGAGACCAGTCATAATGGATGGTTTAGAGCAGGCATGGACAAACTTTTTGACCCCCGGGCCACAATTGGTCCTGAAATTGAAGTGTCAATTGAAGCAGAAAGATGGATCCTTTGTTCTTCTTCTCCTTTCGGCGTATCTCTTTTTTCAAGGGTTGCCACAACGAGTCAACAATTTCCATCTCAAACTGTCCTTTTTGAACTAAAATATAAAGCCTGTAAAAGTCATGTACAAAACCAAAAATCCTACATTCGTAATACCCTTCATAACTCATCTACTGGGGAAATACGTTATTGCAGGGAAAAGGCAGAAGTATGAGGATAGCATAAATAAATTATTTAATTTAGACAAGGTTAGGGGCCACATTTAGTGGCTCATTGGGCCACATCTGGCCCCAGGGCCTTAGTTTGCCCATGCCGGGTTTAAAAAAATTAGGAGGTAGAACAACAGGAGGTAGAGCTCGAGGTGAAGAAGATAAAGATGCCGAGATTCTCTTTAGAAGAGACAAGGATGGACAGGATCAGAAATGAGGTGATTAGAGGGACAACACAGACAGGAAGGTTTGGAGAAAAAGCTAGAGAAGCCAGATTGA
>JAFBJS010015381.1:0-37765 GCA_016785265.1 Paraplagusia blochii | reverse complement strand
TCATATGTGTATAAGAGACAGGCACTGACCAATATTTGAGCATCACAGCAGAACACAATTAAGCCCAAGTAATCCTTCATTTGGATGCAGCTGAAACAATGCTGTGGTGGAATTAAAAATCAAACATAGACCAGTGAAGTCATGTATTTGGCGTTTCATTATCATTATCCATCAAACTGTGTGGAGACGCACTATAGAAATATAGTGCAGTGTAATAGAAATCCCCAGGCAGCTGGCAATGTGAAGAAGTTCAGCAAAGACTGGAGAAAAGCTCTGCAAAAGCCTCCGTTTTTTTTTTTTTTTTTTCAGAAGAGCAACTTCTCGGTGATTGAATGTAGTCTGTAGAAATGTCAAATCGGTACTCGGGTTTAAGTCATCCATGATCCAAGCCCGTGAATTAACAACTTTCAGACAAAACCACAGTGTCCTACAAGTGAGAGAGACACGGGGAAAACACGAGAAGAAAGGAAAAAAAATCAGGCCGCAGAAGTCCTACCGAGTCCGGGAATGTTGTCATCCTGTTTGATTTACTTCACAGCTTTGGAGACAGTCACATTTTATCATTTGAGGATTATTGCATGGGAAAACATTTTCTTCTTCTCTGATTCAGGTTTTTAAATCAGTGTCAAAGGACAGATTACCTTCTTATCCAGGTCTTCTAAGAACACACTGAAAAGATTTGTAATAAAATTGTTTTGTAATAAAACTAATAAATTCTCTTCAGCTCTCTTAAGTCATGCACTGCCAGATTCACATTTCTTCTTTGTATTCTTCTGTTCAGATTATGGAATTTTATTAATGAAAAGGTTACAGTAAACAAAAAAATGATTTTAATAATGAGTCAAAAACATCTGATAACAATTTTAGTCAAAAACACAATGTGAGCAGCTGCAGAGGTAATGAAAGCGTGCTAAGATTCTTGTAGGTTTGGGTTCTTGTTGTTGTATCCTTGAACCCTACTCTAAATGTAGGGAGTTCAAACACTGTGCCATGTACTGTGTTTGAACTGTACTTACTGCACCCCACGTATAAAATGGGTTTTATTTTCCCTCACATTAGGTACTTTGTGTTTTTGGCAAATTAAATGTCGTCATTTGTGGATAATGTTCCACTGTGGCTCATATACTGCATGGTCTTTGTAAATGAGTTACGTTTTAGCTGCTTTAACGTGGATGTCTTCTGTGGTACTTGATATTTCTCGATTATAATCAGATACGTCAAATTAAGCTCATCTGTACCATCATAACAGACATCTAAATAATTCTACTAGTGTTGACTTTTGACATTTACAGCTACCATTCTATTCTTCTGTGTATATTTAACTACAGTGTTTGACCACATGTTTTATAACTGCCTTTTTATCGTCTACGTTACAGCCAAAGGGCAGCCATCTTGCAACTCCACCCCTGAAATGCATCTCATCAGATTACCGCTGGACTGTGTTCAACCCGGGACCAACTCCAAGTACTACAACGCCGGCCGCTGCCCTCACAACAAATGTGCTGGCTCCCTAGACTTTGATACACGCTGTGGAGATGATGCCAGGTTCTGCTGTGGAGTTCAGAGTATGGAAAGTCAAACCATTGACTGTGGGAGCTATAGCCTTCCCATTAAGGCTGTGACACAGTGTGGCTGTCAGAAATGTGTGCAGCCAACGGTGCTGGTCAGAGGCAGAGTGGTCACAGCTGACACCGGTGAACCTTTGCGATTTGGCCACATTTATATAGGTAAAGAGAGGGTGGGCACCACTGGATTCCAGGGGAGCTTCACATTGCAAGTTCCACCTGACACACAGAGATTAGTGGTGAATTTTGTTGATCCTAGTCAGGTGTTTATTGATACACCAAAGGTTTTCATCCTGGACAAGAAAAGTGGGTCCATCTATCATGATGTGAAGGTGATGAGAAAGCAGATACCCATAGACATTGACGCAGGAGAGACCAACACCATTGACCTGGGAGAAATCGAAGGGGAAGACCCAATAGGACAGTTGGTTATTCCTCCTAACTCCTTCCACAAAGACAGTGGAGAGATCTACGAGGGGACTGTGAAAGCCAGCGTCACGTTCATTGACCCAAGAAACATCACCACTGCGGCTGCCGCACCTGGTGATCTTAATTTTGTGGACGATGAGGGTGACATGCTCCCACTGAGGACCTACGGCATGTTCTCTGTAGACTTCAGGGATGAGGCCAATAAGGAAATTCTAGGAGCAGGTGGGGTTCAAGTCCTCCTCGATACACAGCATGTCAAAATGGAAGAACACATTCCCCAAATGAAACTGTGGTCTTTAAACCCAGACACAGGAGTCTGGGAGGAGGAGGGTGATTTTTCATACACCAAAACTACCGGTCATGGACGCAACAAACGAGAGGAGCGCACTTTTCTCATCGGCAATATGGAGATAAGAGAACGCAGACTCTTTAACCTTGATGTACCCGAAAACAGACGCTGCTTTGTCAAAGTGCGAGCCTACATGAGTGACAAATTTCTTCCCAGCGAACAGCTAGAAGGAGTTGTCATTAGCTTGATAAACCTAGAGCCAAAACCTGGATACTCATCGAATCCTCGGGCATGGGGCCGTTTTGACAGTGTCCTGACTGGTCCCAATGGTGCCTGTTTACCAGCCTTCTGTGATGCCCTCATGCCGGATGCTTACACGGCATATGTTACTGCCATGATGGGTGGAGAAGAACTTGAGGCAGCTCCATCCTCTCCTAAGATGAATCCAAATATAATCGGAGTCTCGCAGCCATATCTTGATAAAATAGACTATCAACGTTCAGACCATGATGATCCAGCTCTAAAGAAGACAGCCTTCAAAATTAACTTACCTAAGCCAAACCAGAACAATTTTGATGAGACCAATGGGCCAATATATGCATACCGCAATATGATAGATTGTGAGAATGCACCTGTTGATGCAAATCATTTCCGATTCTTTAGAGTGGAAAAGGACAAGTATGAATACAACGTTGTTCCTTTTGAAGAAAGTGATTTAACAACCTGGACTGGGGACTATCTCTCTTGGTGGCCCAATCCCCAGGAGTTCAGGGCGTGCTTTATTAAGGTTAAGATTCATGGGCAGAAGGAAGTGATGGTGCGGTCAAGAAATTTGGGAGGAACCCACAGAGAAACAAGAGGCAAACTCTATGGAATCAGAGACATCCGCAGCACACGGGACATGAGAGAAGCCAACACATCGGCAGCCTGTTTGGAGTTCAAATGCAGCGGCATGCTCTTTGACCAAGCACAGGTGGACAGGTCTCTCATATCAGTCCTTCCACAGGGAAACTGTCGCAGGGTTGGCACCAACAACCTCCTCCACGAGTATCTTGTTAAACATCCACCCGTCGTTCCAAATAACGAGTCCCATGCCTTCACCATGTTGGCTCCTGTTGACCCCCTTGGACATAACTATGGCATCTACACCGTAACAGACCAAAATCCCAGAGTTGCCAAGGAGATCGCAATCGGTCGTTGCTTTGATGGGACCTCAGATGGGTTTTCGAGAGAGATGAAGTCGGATACAGGGGTGGCACTAACCTTTAGCTGCCCTGAGAGGAAAATCAACAGAGAAAGCCTTTTTCAGCGCCTGCAGACCAATCCAGGTCAAACACTGTCACAAATGGCAAGAGACATGAGGGAGTCACGAGGTCTACAGGTGCAAAGATCTTCCACCCAGGTGGTGGTCTATCCATCGGAGCAGCAGAGCAGCACCCAAACTCGCAGATTCAGCTCCACAACCAGAAGGAGAATGTCCACAAGCACTCAGCTGCGTCAATAATAATAAAATGAAGCAAGTGTACAGAGGCGCCTTAAGCGCACTCTTGCATCGACGATATGCTAGCAGAATGACATATAGAAAGACGGGCATTGATTTGAGTTTGAAATCATGACATCAACTCAAGGATGTAAGTTTTGCCTGTTGCTGAGAAAGCACTTCTTCTTGACAGTAGAAATTAAAGAAACATGGCAGACATTAATTCAACGTATACAGTATTAATTGAAACAGTCTGTATTTTACTTGAACAATTTTTATATATCACATCTCTACAGAGTATTTAAATGTAATAGACAGCGTTCTAGTATTGTGGCATTCCACTTTAAACGTTGTTTGTTTTTTGCTGACATATTTTTTTCTACTCAAGATGCTAAAATATTGGCCCCAAATGTAGCAAATATCAGCTGTTTGAAAAGTAGGAGGCAGTAGAGGGTTTTACGTACTGTTATATATATATATATATAATGTAAAGCACACTTGAAGGAGACCGGCTTGGCATCTGTTTTTCCTCTGGTTTACAAAACAGCACATTTCCCTTGGTGACTAATCAACATAGTGTTACATTCAGGTTTGGTGAGACTGACAATTATGGATTTAAATCTGCGTTCTTAAAAGCTGCTAATCTGCAGCTTATGAGGCCAAGACATTTGAAAGAGATTTTACACTGTTGATTTTCAGTGTTTTTTCATTTTCCTTCCCACAAATCCCCCACAGTGCACATGATTCCAATGTTTATCATTTGTGCAGCAGAGAGAGTTACATTTTTCACCGTCAGAAAACAATATGATTGGTGGGAGTTCAAACTCTCTGTGGAGTCTTCTCATTAAGAAGATCCCAGCATGATTGCGACACATGGATGTGATAATTATGGTGAGCTGTTATCCCATACTGTCAGTGCTCTCATCTATGTCAGTCATTTATTCCCATAAATGAAAACACAGACAGTAAAACCAACCATATCAGTGCATTAAAAATGTACGTTAGAAGTGAGTGAAAACCTGAAGGTTTGCACTTTTGGTTAAAAGTAAAAGAAATACATTTTATTCCCAATCATTAAAACATGCCGCTTGTTTATCTGCGACATGTGTTGTTAATGACCCTTGGGGCAAACTCTTCAAGCAGAACTAATCCAGAATATAATTTTGAGAACCGTCATGAGAGATTCTCTAAGTGGAAGTAAATTAACGGCTGTTAATTAGGAAATAAATAAGATATTCCCCTGACATTTCTAAACAGCCAAACACATTTGTTATTGAAAACAAAACAACAATAACCTTAACTGCTCCATGACATAGTGAAGTTAATAAGATTATGGTCATACACATAAGTTCATCAGCTCTGGGTGCAGTAAAATGTGTTTTCACCTCCAATGAACACTTTCTGTTTCTCATTTAAAAACAGTTTATTCAGTTGCTGCATTGTGCCAGTGTGAAGTTGTGGAAATGTAAAACAATCCTTCACTTGTCAGAACAATCTCTTTCCATTATGTAATAGATAATGAGCAGGCAGCTCAGTGAGCAAAACAACAAAATAAGGAGTGACAGCTGCAGAATACCTGCTGTAATGTGTCTGACTTTGATAACCACAGGCCTGCGCACCATCAACGGGATGAACAGTCGGAATCCCAGAAAAAAAAAAAAAAGACCATAATTGGACCCACGTGTGGGAGGAGATAAGGCCTATAAAAATGCAAGGATGTTGCGAGGTCAGTTGAGAAGGTGCAACAGCTGTAGAGCAACTGGAGGAAATGTTACAGACAAGAGACGTCAAGTAAGAGCGGCGTGAGTCCACCTAGTGTTGAAGTTAATTATTTTTGATGGGCTGTTTGTTCAAAGGGAAAAAAAAGAAAAGAAATATATTAGTCTCTGCTTTGATTCGAAAATCTGTACAGAATGGTTTGTAAGTGGTTGCACATGTCAAAATTCTGGTTTCTTTGAGACAGAATTCTTTGATGGAACATTGTCTTCTCCTTGAGATGTTATTGGTAGAGTACGATGTCTGCTGGCCCAAGAGTTTTATTAAGGTTTTGGTAATGTGTGCTAAAATATGTTGACATTTTATTTTCAATAATGACATGCACAGTTTGGTAAGCATCCTTTTATGGAGCCTAAAATTGATATGAAAAAAAGAAAACATATCTAAATGAAGTAACTTGAGAAAAATAGGATTTGCAGCATCTTCAACTGGATATAGTGAAGTTTTGAAAGATGGACAATATTTTAATTTTCAGTTTACGCTTCAGTTTCATTAATAGACAGGTCAGATGAACCCATTTGAGACTGCAACCCTACGGTTGTTAGATGAGCTAAGTTTGTCATGGTGAGGTGGGCCCTTAACTCTGTTTCTAACCTTCCTATAAACATAGAAAACAGGCTTCTGTGATACTGGACTGTGTTGGGGGATTTATTCACTCTCTCTTAAATCATTGGAAAAAAGCTACAATTGTTATAGATTTTAAGCACAGTTGTCACCAATGTCATATTTGTAAAGGCAATTTAAAAATACAGTCTGTCAGATTTGCAGGTTTGCCTTTTTAGAACAGAAAAGAATCAGGTTTCCCCTAAAATCTGCACAATATTAATCACTTGTTTCACACCAGGCTTACTCTTGATTTTTTTCTACAAAACTTTCCTCATGCAAATTCACAGTAACTCCAGGAAGACCAGATTCTGTTTTTCTCCTCTGTACAGTCCAGCTGGTCTCAGGAAGATTATATTTATTCAGGAGGTATCCCTAAACTTTTCCAACACTTTCTGGAGTATAAGAAAAGATTTGTATATTTGCCACTGTGCTCCAGTTTAAGAATTACATAAACATGTAATCATCTGTACACAATTAACTATTGCATGTTGATGCTGATGTTTTTTTTCTCTTCAGAAAAAAAAAATGTAACGTGTAAATTGTGTTTTGTATGAAGTCTGTTACAATGATACAAACAGGAACATGTAAATAAAAGATTTTGTGTAAACATCCTAAGCTTAATGATTTTGACCTGGTAATGGAATCAGGAAACACAAAACCACCATAAACAGCGTCTTTGACCAGAGGTCTATTTTTAGAACGGACTCAGATATGAGTGACTGGTTACCTTGGGAACAAGATGAAACATAGGTTGTGAAGTACAAACTCACCAACTATACATAAATACCAATGTTACTCACCCAAGAAAAGAAAGCAGTGACTATGTATGTCTAGGGCAAAAATTAAGCAAAAAAAAAAAAAAAACACCAAAAAATACCCAGGGAAAGTGAATGCAGCACAATTTAATATGTGACGTACAACTGGTGAATATAAAGAAAGCCATCCTTTGGAAATGGCGAGTGGACAACATATCTGTCGGGTAAAATGGCTCACTAGATTTTGTTGTGAATTTTGTTTTTATGGTATGTTATATGTCTCTATGTTGGAATGACACAATCATGATATGTCAAATACTGAGGGGAGTATAGTTTACTTACAGTAAAGCCCGTGGTACCTTTCCGAATAGCAAAGTGATAAAAATAAAACTTTCAATACGACACAAAACATCAACGTTTGACCCCTCTTCAACTGAAGAAATTTGTGAATAAACATATTGAAGAATACAAATACACCTTATTGATGAAGATGAAAAGTCATTTTTAAAAGTCTTAGTCTTTAGTTGTTTTTAAGAGTCACCAGCAACATGACACCAGCAACACCAAATATTGAAACTACAGTCATAAAAGTAAGCAATATCAATGTTACCCAAACAAAGCATAAAGAAAAAAAATCAGATTAAAGAACACAGCCGGGCTAAATCAGTATTATTGTTTACTTTAATTTTTTTTTTTATTATTACTTTGAATTGGACAGTACTTCACACTGCATAACTCTTGCCTCCCAAGTGAGGAGTTATACTGCACACTAGGATGCATTCACAGCACAGAGCAGACATAATGCAAAAGAATTATTAATGCAATAAAAGTAGCACAGCAGGGAAGAGCGGGAACAAGGGCAGAACACAGTCACCAACACCATGTGACCGGGCTCTGCGGGACATTCAGGAAACACAGCTGAGAGAAATTAATGTCAGTAGCTATTCACTTTTTCCTGGTGGTGCATTTAAGGACACCGGTTCCCCTCTGGTGCATGTCCACCAATGCCAGCACAGGTTAGTAGCTGTATCATAACGGCAGTTTCTGTCATGGCTTTTCCACTTCCTGAAAAATGAAATTCTGAAAGACGTTTTGTTACATTACATCAATGGAATAACTGTGTGCATGTTTGTTCATGGGCACATGTGAGTTCCTTCTGAAGAGGTAAAACTGAGGTTATGGTTGTCCATCAAAAAAAGGCTCATAAAAACATTATTGTTCTATATATAAAGTTCATTAGAACAAAAAATATTGCTGCGAAATGTACATTTTTATCTCTGGACCTCAAATTACACTGTAGATAAATAAAAAGTGGACACACTAAATAAAAAAAGTGGACACACTATACAATATGATTGATTCGCAGAGAACTCATGCTACATTTTGTGATAAATTACTTATAAATAAAAAAAACTAACCACTTTCTAACCAACAAATTCTTTCAAAAGCAAAACTTGCCAACAACACACCACTGAACCATTAGAAAACCATAGACACAGTCTAATTTCCAAACAATTTTGTTTTCCAAAACAAGGTTACTAAATTATACAACAAGCATTTGACATTTCCAAACAACATGTACACTGTGTACTTGTTGTTGGAAATTGCCACTGTATTAATAATGCCAACCTTGAGCTCAGAGTCTCCGTGATGAGTGTCTCCCTGGAACTCCAACAAGAAAAAGTGTGAATCAGCTTCATGATGTCATGTCCTCCTCAGACAGTCTCCGTGATAATGAGTCCTGAGTTTGCTTCAATGCCCGTCAACAGATAAGGACTGGGAATGTTTTTAATGGCTGCTGTTTGTGGAACGTCTCTTACGGGCAGCTGGAGGACGAAGCAGCTGCTTTGAGGTTGTCTTTTTTCTGATCTCCAGAAAAAGGCAGTAAGGAGAGACGACTGGTATGTTTCACATACACATTGCCGTCGTCCAGCTTGACTTCATGGACTTGTTGCTAGAACCATCAAAACAAAGAGAAAACAGTAGGAGAATTTACAGAGAGCAACTGAGGAAGCTGGGAGCTTTCATGTGTCAGAGAAGAACTTTATCAGATTTGATTTCAAACGTAGGAATCCACTTGTCTGGCAGCTTCCATTTGTTTTGTTTCAGAAAGAACGCTGCAGACAATTTAGTGGGAAGATGAATTTCTCTGTGAGACGTTTCTTGGTGGAGAATGACGCAGAAGCGTTCTACAAACAGATTTTTCTGCAGGATCAAAGTTTGTGTTAGTGATGAACCTCTTCTTACTCATTTACCTTGAACATATAATTTGATGAAAGCTTAATTGTATTTGAGAATATGTGATATAACTATGAATTATCCTCAATCTATAAAACAAAAATGCATAAACATATTCAAAATAAACATTTACATCCTACTACAGGGAATGTTCATTGGTCAGTGTTAAACAACACTAACACTTTACAGTCACAATGAAAGTAACTTATTACTTTAAAAAAGTAACTTATTACTTTATTACTTGCTGCTCTGAAAAAGTAACTAGTTACATTATTAGTTACTTAATTATAAAAGTAATTAGTTACTTTACTTTGAAAAAAACATTCTAGGTCCTCTCCCAGGCGGAGAGAAACAGTGTAGATGGTCCCTAGATCGTAACTAGTGACAAGCCCCTTCACACAAAAGTAACTATAACGGTGTCACCGATTTGGAAATATAGCGCGTTACGTTATTAGTTACCGAGAAAAGTAGCATTACGTAACCGTGTTATAAGTAACGTGTTAGTCCCTCTGTATCTTCTATTTCAACTGACTCCATGTCCTCACTCACTGCATCCATCAATCTCCTCTTTGTCTCCTACCTGGTAGCTCCATCTCCACCTCCATCTCTAAGATCATTCTTCTTCCAATGAAACTGACCATCCTTAAAGAGACCCTCAGCATCTTTAACTCCTCCACCTCCAGCTCTGTCTCCTGTCTTCTACCTATTCATAGTGTCTCTAATCCATCCATCATGGCTGGTCTCACATCCGTCCTGTAAACCTTTCCCTTCACCTTAGCTGACTCTCTTCCATCACAGATCACTCCTGACTCTTTTCTCCAGTTGTTCCATCCTGGCTTTACTCTATTCTTCTCCTCTCTTCCACAGTCTCCACTGCTCTGTACAGTTGAAAATACATCATTCAATACTGACCTGTAAAGAGGATCCTGATTTTCCTGTTCTTAGTTCAAAGTCGTAGTCATGCCACGGACAGAAGACCTTCAGGATTCCATTAGCCTCTTCAATGTCCCCCTCGCACAGAGGACCACCTAGGGGAAAAGGCCACTCTATTACTGGACATGATAATTAAAAAAAGAGTTCTCATCCTATAGCAAAATTGAGTTTTAAGAGATACACAATATAAGGATTGTAGCTATAAAAATATTAGACCTAAATATTTTTCATTCTATTTCAAATTCATTTTAATTTCTAGATTGCCAACGTTGGTGCAGTGTGATGGTGGTAGTATTCTCCACTACTACCACGCAAATCACACTGCACCATACTGTTAGCCTTCCTGTGGGTGGGAGGCCACTGGGGTTGATGTGGGTCAGGATAGTAGCCCTAAAAGTCCACCACTGCTGCTGTTGTACACAGCATGCTTAGTTACAGCAGACAGTTTTCTGGGATACACAATGACCTGTTGGCAACAAGGCAACAAGTACTAATGGTAATTTTTAATGGTAATGAATTTCTTCATTAGCATAGTTTAACTGCAATGTAGGAAAGGAAAGTCCTTGTCACTGTGATCCACACCACTGCACACAATGAAATGTCACCTCTGCGTTAAACCCATCACAAAAGTGAAGAGTGGGTGGCTTTGAGCGCCCAGGGAAGCAGTGCGTGGGGATGATGCCATGCTCAATGGCAGTTGGTGGATTCAAACCTTGAACTTTCCAGATCCAAGTCCAGTTCCTTAACCACTAGGCCATAAAATTGATACGTAAACACTAAAGATTAGTTTAAATAAAATATCACAAATATGTACAATACACACATACTGTACATAACGTTGATATAGTAGTCTCAGTAGTAATAGTCAGTCTCAGTAGTAATGTGTGTGGTCAATAAGACCACACACAGTGAGAAAGTTTACCTACTGACGTGCTAACTCTACTAACATTTACCTACCTATCTATATTCTACTAACCTACTTATCGACTAACATCCACATGTTCAGGTTTTGCATACCTCAATTACACTATTGCCTGTGTGTATAGGATTGTACTTATTTTATTTATCCCTTGTTTCAGTACTGGATTGTTACTGAAACCATAATTATATATATATATATATATATATATATATATATACATATATATATATATATATGGTATATAAGAGATTAATAGTTAACATATATATGTGTGTATATATATAGATATATATATATACACATATATATGTTAACTATATATATTGATGCATATGATATACATATTAATCTTTAGGGAGTATTCCTATGGCTATATATATGCTTTAGGGACTCCCTAAAGATTGACATTATACATTATATATATATATATACACATATATACTGTATAATGATTAATATATATATCTATATATATATCATATGCATGATCATTATTATAATGATCATTAGTGCGTAGTGCAATTTCCTATTGTATGACAACACACAGCTGTGCATCGATTCTTCCACAACCCACTGTTCACTTCATCCGCGTCGTCACGTGGTCAAACGGTGCCGCCAACGGACCACTGTTAATCAAACGTGAATTCTACGTCGATTTACCGGCGTGTGAACAGCGAGCGTCCATGGCAAAGAACTCGCCGTTGACGAAGAAGAGGCAGACGTCAGAGTCGTGGCCGAGGGTAGAGTACACCAGACGGCAGCGTTTCTTGGAAAGCTCCGAGGCCGAGCCAATGAGGCTCCAGCAAACGTCTTCCGTGTTTCCCTCTTCATCCTTGGAGCCAGAAGCCATAAGTACCGGCCGGGCGGACTGGTTTTCTAATCAGCGCAACTACGGGGCTCCTTTTTTCCGACGCTGCAAGTGCGTTTGGTTTTTCGCTCTGCGCAAATATCCCATATTTAACCACCACAATGGCCGCTAGCACCGGCAGACCGTGTGGACCGTGGAGCTTCCACTCGTCTGCCAGTCACACTGAGCCGCTGGAGTGCCGCAGCACTGCCGCTCAGCCTTTGAGCAGCAGCAGCTGTGTCACAGAGCTGTGTGATGACTGCAGCAGATGATGCGTCAGTTCAGCAGATATTACCCTCTAACTATGCATCAGTCTGCAGCATTTTTGCACATGCATCTCCAGCTATCCCACCAAGTTAACCCAGAGCTATGCAACCTGTGGTTTGTGAGCAGTGACCTACACATGTTAAAGTGAACAGAGAGATTAATGTGGGGACTGCGGCCCTTTTATAACTGCTTGTATTTAATGAACCGGCCCAGACAGACCCTTCCTGTTCTGTCATTATGGTCACATTGTGACGATCACTCGTCGTTTCATGTTCAAAGAGTCCAGCTTTACTAATTTAGTCGAGCCTGGTGGCCTGGTGAGGTCAAAGAAAACATCTAAAACAGAGAGCTGGTGGAGCTGTTCTGGGATCTGTGGTAAATTTGTAAGATTATTTTTTATGTACTGTGAAAACAGTATAAAACCATTTCCCAATTATCAGTTATAAAGCCTGTTATTGTTCGTTCATGGGTGACTGTATCTTGGCTGATGTCATTGTCAAGTTCTTTTCCATAGTGCAATTCAGCCAATCATTACTATGTATTGGTGAGTAATGTCTTTTGTCAGTATGTTAAATCAGCAGAGTTTAACCCCGGAATGTCTTTAACTATTAATGTGTTGGTAGAGGTGCATAAGGCCAACAAAAGACAAATAAGTGTGTTTCTTTTAATATGAAAAAAAGTGTATTATATAATTTTATTTTCTTATATTAAACATGAATAATACAAGAGTTGGAGTTATGTTCTTCACAAGATTGCTGTGTCCATATTTATGCAGGGTAGCATGTAGGGTTAACCCTCGTAATGTTTCACCCCACTTCAAACTACTATCTTAACTTCATAGAGTTATATTAAGCTCAGAGCAAAAAGTTTGTCGCAAAAATTGTTCATTCTATAGGACAACACATTTTATACAGAACTAGATTCTTCAGGGCGTAATACTATTGTAGTTTACGAACAGTGGCATGGTTTGACACGTTATTGTGCGAGACCAGGCATGGGCAAACTAAAGCCCGGGGACCAAATGGGGCCCGTCAAGCTTTTCAATGCGGCCCGCCAACCTTGTCTGAAGCCTTTTACTTCTGACTTTTCCCAGTAATTCCTGTGTTTCCCCAAGAGATGGTGTCATAAAAGCTCTAAGAAGTTTCGCATTTTAGGTTCAATATGTCAGTTTTACATACTATTTATACTAGTTCAACAAACGCTCCGTCTTTGTGATCTTGACTCAGCCCTGTGTCCAATTCTGGGACCAATTGTGGCCCAGAAGTCAAAAAGTTTTCCCACCTGTGTGCTAGACCAATTGATTGACTGATGACAACAGTCATATGCAGGAATATCGTGTACCAAAGAAGTATGACAAACTAACACCACTTGCGCTAAAATATTGAGGGAAATCTGTAATGAAAACCTTTAGTTGGCAATGTCAACACAGAAATTGTCGGTCAGGTTTCCGGAAACGCACCGTTTTTATTTTTATTTGGCCAAACGTAGCTCAGTCTTTAAGAGATTTAATTTATTTTTACGTTTTCTATTTTTATTTTCATTGACCTAGATGGGACCTAACATGTCCTTAACGTCTGTATATCGTCAAGTACTGTAAATGCCGCACAGTAATCACAGGGGTGTAATAATTACCTTTGTAGAAACATTAAAAGCACACAGTGTGCCACCTACAGGTTGGCCCAACTGGCACACTTTAAAAAGCCCAAAGATGCATAAACGTAGATCTGTATTTCTTCAACTTTTATTCGCTGTGGCTGCTTTGCTTTACTGTGCCAGTATGCTGCTGGCAGGTGAGTCGTTAAATAATGTGAGTTACTGTCTAGACTGGTGTGATGCATAACAGAGGCTATTTGTTCTTATTCCTGACTATGAGGAATAGACTCATGTAAGGCTGCAGCCTGGAACAAAGATGAGAGAAGCAATGCTGTTGGACCGTGCCACCAGGTCTAGAGACAAAAGTGACTGCATCTCGTCAGAAATTGGTTCCCAGCAAAAAGTGAAAGTGAAGTCATAGGAGTATAGATAGAATGAAACACACGGTACGGTAAATACTGATGTAGGTTGACAGGAAGAATAAAGAATGGAATAGAATAGAATAGATAGAATTGCACTGGTTTCTGCTTTTGCTTCAAGGGCTTTTATTGTTTTATTCGTATGCATCTGAGGATGTAGAGAAACCTTTGCATCTGTACTACAGAAACCATTGGAAGGTAACAACAAGGAAAAGAAAAACCCAGTTCCTCTGTGGTGCATTTCTTGCCAAGACACTCCAACATCATTAGCAATGATTATGTAATTTGACCTTTTTTTTATTTAATTAATAATAGTTTTCAATTATTCAACTTCATCCTCTTATCTGATTGGGCAGTTGGTGGCCTAGTATTTAAGAAAACTGACTCACGGCCCCCGGTTCATATCCCCCTACCACCAAGTTGCCGCTGAGGTCCACTGAGCATGGCACTGTCCCCACTCACCTAAACAAAAGACCACCACAATTATTAAATGTTTTTTAAGTATATTTATATATTTTCTAGATTCTTATAGGAATAGTGTCAATAGAACAATGTTTCTAGAACCGTTATCCCCAACTACTGCACCTTGGCACACTCAGGTATGCCTGAGAAAAATTACCCCCTGTTACTTATTGTGATTAAAAGATGTATATATGTATAAATATATATGTAAAAATAAGTTTGGTGTCCTTTTTGTTGTAGATTGTCTGTTTTGTTTTTACTTAACAGTGAGCACCAATGTGGCATTGACAGTGGCAGTCGTGCCTTTAACTTGTCTTTGAGAACCCTGTTCAAGATTTTAGCATTTTAGCAAGTTTGGAATTTTCTGACCAAGAAACGATTATTGTCCAAAATATTTCAGTTTGAATATTACAAGATCACAGGGACAAACGTGACAGAAAGGTTCCTGGGCATGTGAGATGGACTGTTGAGATGTTCCGTCAAAAAAATGCACAGATGACGAAGATGTAAGTCTGAGGTGACGCAGACAGACTGATAGTCACGCTGCTCCAATGTGCTGCTGAGCACATGCGGTGGATACAATCAAAAGAAATCCACATGATTTCAGAAATTGAGCCATTGTAGGGAAGAGGGGATTATAAAAGTCAAAATGATATATTTTGGAAAAATTCGAATGGGCAGTTGGGATGGGATTAATAAACAAAGCTGTAGACTTTGGGAAACATGTCAGAAAGATCACGAGCGTTGAACCGTCCATAAATTTTGTCGGCATCTCGTTTCAGCTCCGTTGGACAATGTAACTCTTTGCATGGGATAACATTCGGTGCAGAGAATATCTGGCTGGGTGACATACAAGAGTTAAAGTTGAGCCCAAACTCATTCATCATTAGCCGTGCCTTGTCTACAACCCAGCAACCACCCTCAAAAAATCATATCAGCCAAAGATTGCAGTAAGACAAAGACTCCAGCCGGTGTGGCTTTCATTAGCTGAGTTGATACTTTGGCCAAACTCATCCAGCTCTCCTAGCTTGTTGTTCAAATGTCTGATTGATCAGCTGATTCTTGTTTACTGTAACAATTTGGGATTAAAAAGTTGCACATTGCACTCTTCTGTATTAGTGACGATTTTGTTGTTTGCTTAGTGAGTACTGAACACGGATGTCACTTTTAGTTAAAAATCCAGACAGTAATTTGATGTTTAGTGGACTGGAAACTGAAGCCACAGCTACTGAGCTCAGTCCCGACGTCTGCCCTCAAATTCCCTCCAAGGCCCAATGTTCCATGCTGTCTTGTTGGTAAAACAATAAGTGGTGCAAACCATTTCCATCTCTTGATTTGCATTTGTGTGAGCCTGCAGTGCTGCTGCTGTTCCTTTACGAAATAAACCACAACTTCTTATGCAAGGGTAGATTAGACCAGTGCACGGTTTTGGTCTTTTGCAAATTCTTTTGAGAAACAACATTTCAACTGCTGCTATTTTGCAAGTTTCCCTTGAATGCAGGACTTTTACAATACACTAGACATGGACAACCTGTTCCAGAAAGAGCTGCTGTGGCTGCTGTTCCTTGTTCCAACCAATCAAGAGCAGATAGTTTGACCAATCAGCTGTCTGATCAGTTGATTAAATCCATTAACTCAGATGTGCTGCTGCTTGGTTGGCACAAAAACATGTATATCACTGCGAACCCTTTACGGACCTCCCCACATTCTTATCAATTCTTCCTACATGATACCATACAATTATATTAGTAAGGTCAGGGGAACAGAAATATAAGACATAGTGACTTTTCTCCGTCTTTTCCTTTCAGCTTGTCCATTATTCAGGGGTTGCCATAGTGATTCAACGGTTTCCATCTCCTCCTGTTCGCTGTATCTTCTACTCTGACTCCAACTACCTCCATGTGCTCTCTCACTTCATCCATCAATCTCCTCTTTGTCTCCTACCCGGTAAGTCCACCTTTAGGATCCTTTTACCAATGTATCCACTGTCCCTCCTCTGAACATGTCCAAACCATCAGGCTTCTACAAGCTCTTTTTTAGCCTCTTCACCAAACCTTCCTGTCTGTGTTGTATAAGACTTTATACAACAGAGACCATGTCAGTAGCCCGCAAGCCAGTTCTAAAAATAGACCTCATCACGAACTATCACTGTCTTAAATTTAATTTAATTGTGTTACCATTCTTTTTGAATTGCATTTACATTGATGTACATAAAAAACAAAATGTATAAAAAATATATAAAAACCTTAAAAAAAATCATAAAGTAGCAGAGTTCGCTAATATGAGAATTCTGACGTAGAATGGGGCAGAGTTCAGTCTAGTGCGCATGACAAACTTGCCTTGGTCTTGAGCATTTCGAAGGTAAGGAGACGAAAGCGATTTCGACACACATAAACATGGCGGAAACAACGTATTATTTTTTACAGTGAATGGGAGGAAGAATTCTTTATTACTAATGTGAAAGAAAACTGTGCGTGTCTCATTTGCTGTGGCGACGGCAAAGCGGTCTTCAGCACTTGTCACAAAAGTTACCATGCTAACTACCCACCCGGCAGCGCACTACGGACAGAAAAGATCCGCGAGTTAAAGGCAGCTTGATTTTTGTCAAATCTTACATAATTGACCATTCGTACAAACATGGTGCAGAGTTCATGATTTGATGAAAACTGATAGCGTCTTGAAAAATTGGTTGTGGTTTCCTGCAAAATGTTGTGGAAGTTATCATTTGAAAATGAAACACTTGGAATGGTAAATAATAAATAAAATATTGCATGTTGAAGTTTATCTGTTTCCTACCTTGTTGAATCATTCTGAATCCTTATTGATAAATTATAAATCATTAACAATCAGTGTCTTCATGTAGAATGTCAATAATATAATTAAATTTAATTAATTTAATTAAAGATTAACTCTTCAACTTCTTTCAGAATTGTGTGATCAAAGTGGTAGCCCTTTCATTACTCAGTGGCCTTGAAGTAGCTCTCAGTTTCAAAAAGGTTGGCGACCCCTGTCTTATAGTTATAGTTATTAGTATAGTTATTAGTTTGTTTGTCACATAAATAATAAAAAATTAAAACACAATATAGTTATAGAGAGCAATTTGAAAACAAACAAAAAATAACTATTTTGTGAAAAATAAATCAAGTATATCGACAATGTAAAAGGTGCAATCTAAATTCCCTTGTCAAGAAGCTAACTCAATGTCAGGCAGGAAATGCTTGGGGAAAGTGACGTGCAGCCTTTTTATTACGTTTAATGTCGCGCCAATCCTGCTGCAATACTGCCAGCACATTACTGCAGTACCTGGCACTGCTGGTGTCTGCGGACAGAGATTATTTTTTGCACTTGGATTTTGGTGAAGTCGTAACTACCATTAAAATTCAAAGTGCGGCTTTCATATGACCATTCACAGTAGGACCTTAAAATTCGCTGTTACAGAGTTTGACCACTTTTTAAATCGCAGTGTAAACCTGTCACACATAGGAATTAAAACAGACAATCCAAAATATTCAGCTATCGTGTTGTGTTTACACTATTAAATTCTGCAACCTAATAAGTGTAAACAGCAAGATGGTAAAACAGGTCCAGGTTTAATTCAACACATGGTTGTTGTTTTCAACACTTTAATTACATCCACATTTGTAATCAGGGGTTTGTGCCTCAATTAGAAACTCTGGACGTCTGTGGAAAGTTCATTCGAGGACCTTCATACCTGAACTGTGGATAGACAGTAGTTATTGAAAGTACTTGATTTAAATTAATGAGATTCAACCTCATGAGGTTTGACGCATGTAGTATATTGTCCAGCTCTAGATCTTCCCACCCGTGGTCATCAGAGTCCTGTACTGATCAAGTCTGGTCAAACATTGATGACATTGTGTGTCCCTCAGGTGGACAATTTAAAGACATTATGACTAACACACAGAGTTGTCTTTCTATAGAAAGACGACTTCTAGTGGTTGAGGAAACAGACTTGGGTCCCCAAAGCTTCAGGTTCGAATCCACCGGCTGCCAGATTGCCACTGAGGTTCTATGAGCGTAGTTCTGTCCCGACCCACGTAACTCCCAGTGGGATCACCACCTACAGGAAGGCTCACTATATGGAGCAGTGTGATTTGTGTGGCAGTAGTGGAGACTGCTGCCTCTGAGACATGGTAACTGATAACAGGGTGAAGATGAATAAATGAATGAATAACATGTTCTTGATCATTGACATTCGCCTGGATATGAGAAGCTAATAGTCAACAGCGAATAGCCAGCTCTCCCTGGCTATGTTTATTAGTCTATTTTATTTTAGTCTTGTTTTTCCAGCACCATCTGTGCCTGACTTCATAGTTCTGTGGCTATTAACTATAATTTCAAGCATTATATAAAAAGTTGACATCGTGTAGAAAGATAACATAACTGTTATGCAATTTGTCTCAAACAAAAAAAAATCACAATAATATAATTAAGTAGGTAAGCAGCACTGTATAAAACCAAGAAAATATATATTACTAAAATACTACATTTTTCCCTCTAACTCGGAGCCAGTAAAGCGACATATTTTCAAGCCCTTGTTTAACGTCTTCCTGCTCTGTGGTTTACTCAATGTTGTGACATATAGAAAACTTTGCACCAAGAGTTTTTGACATGAGTGTGTGCACTACAGCGACCATATATAATCTCTAACTTAAGTTCTAAAATGCTTAATAACTACATTGATTTTTTTTTTTTTTACAGCACATGACTGCATTCATGTTACCTAATAAGGACATTTAATTATCTTTAAAAAGAGTCAATTATCTTTAGAGTAAATATAGAGTAAATATAAATAAATAATTAAGTTCACTGAACAATATCTAATATATTTTTAACGAAAGTAATTATTCTGACAGTGAAAATGCTCAAATAAACCAAAAGGAATTTTAATCTTATGTTCCAATAGTTTGTCTGTATATATTTATTAATGGTTTATAAGAATTTTTGTAAAGGAAGTACATCATTTCCTCTTGCTGTCAAAGCAGATGGAGATATTTTCCCACTTCACCTTTACACACAAGCATCAAGTGTTAATGATGACTTAAAGTATTCTTCTATATTTATGTCAGGCTCCAGAGAGTTGGACAAGTGTCCAATAATATGCTGTGTAACACATTTTAACAGGCAGAAACTTTGTGTTGCATCCACTGACTGAGTTTAGATAACATGTTGAAATTTCCTGTTAACTGAAAAAAAAAAAAATAAAATGATAAGGCTTCGGCTCATGTATACAAGGGACTTTTTTTAGGGGACATTTTTCTCAGTGTAATGCTCTTCGCTGTCATGTTAGATTAGATTCTTTATTAGTCATTGTACACAGTGCAACGAAATTAAAGTGCAAAACCTTCAACAATAACAACATGATCACATTCAGTTACATTGCAGTTTAGCCGCATTCAGAGCCTCTACCACTCTTGGGTAAAAGCTGTATTTCAGTCTGTTTATCCATGATTGTATGTTTCTATACCGTCTGCCTGATGGCATTGGCTCATACAAGTTGTGTCCAGGATGGGAGAAGTCAGCACAAATGTTTTGTGCCCTTTTGAAGCACTGTGAACTGTATAACTGTTCCAGTGAAGGAAGACTGCAGCTGATGATTTTTTCTGATGTGTTGATGACCCTCTGCAGGGCCTTCCTTTGTGCAGCTGTGCTGCTCCAAAATGTTGATGAAGGTTCTCAGTTATACAATCGTTGGGTGGGTATTGATGGGTTGAGGTTAACTCCTTAGGTCAGGACTCGACCGTCCACCTAGACTTGAAGGCTACCCATCAATCTTTTGAGGACCAAGACATTCAAATCTATGGTTTGAGTGAGATGTAAAAGAAGCCATGTTTTTGTCAACCTGGAAAAAAACAGGTGGTGGTTTGAGACACAACCTTTCACCCACTTAAAAAGGGAACAAAACCCAAAAGATTCCGCCCTCAACAACCAGTTTTTGCACATCATAGAGTCATGTGACGGTAATGACCTATCAGTACCTACCCAACGACTGGTATCACCACACTTCACAGGTATCCCCAGGTCCACCCAACAGGAGGGACTTGAAACACCCCTTTCTCCTCACTCACAGGATATAACTTCTGTTACTCCTGACTGACAGTTAGAACTGAAGAAGCCTCTTGGTTGGGAGGTGAAACTTTTTCCAAAAAAACTGAATGTCCAGGTGCCTAACTAAACCCTTTAACCTTTGCGCTCTTCACTGTCATATTTTTAGACTGTAAAGGGAACATGGCACCTTTTAATATTGAATCCAATCCTGTTTTCTTCATCAAATACTCAATAAAAGTATATGAGGTAATTGACCCCAGAGGGGTAAAAAGGGCATTGAGCTGCCTACTCACTTTGTATAAAGTCTCCCACCTCGTACTTCACCGTTTTTCAGACGTGTCTGCTGCAGAGATCAGATCACGCTGCATTCCTTGGTTCTTGTGCTCAGTCTTGATTATATCCAGACACAATATGTCTTTTTCCCAGATTAGCAGACAGGCTGTTGGGGGCGAATAGAGGCTGAAGTTCACCATCTGAAAATGCAGACCTTTCAGCTATAATTATGTAACTGTTCTGAAGGCTTTGCAGTTAGCCATATGGCTCGTGTTCCTCTGTGTTCCACTATATCTGTGTGTTTTGCAGTGATTTCATTCAATGCAAGGCAATAAAGGTGTATCATACATGGTTGATAGGAAGGAGGGCTCGATAGAACTTTTTCTTGTCTGATGCCGATATCGAAACTGCAACTTCGCTGAAAATAATGATCCTAAAATTGGTCACAAATGTCAGACTATCATCAATCTTGTAATATTTCAATACGTAGTAATTCATGTAACTCAGTGGCTTAATGTAAATTTATCCTCACAGTGTATGGTCCCTTCTATACAAAACAGAAATAAATGTATATTTATTTCTTAATTTTAATAGTGGTGTCATTGGAGGCTTAGCTGTTATGGGAGCAGACTTGGGTCCACAAGGCTTCAGGTTTGAGACTACTGCCAGGTTGCCACTGAGCATACCACCTTCCAATGGGCTCACCACAAAAAGAATGGATCACAGTACTTTGCCGTGTAATTTGGGTGGTGCCAGTCAGGGCCAGACCCCTTAAAATGGGTGGGCCCTGAAAAAATTAGGGTGGGCCAACCCCAAAGTATTATAGCTAAGGTTTATCAGCACTCTCATTGGATTGGGTCTGACTGTCAAGTGGGTGGGCCCAGGCCCACACTGGCCCACTCGTGGTTACGCCTATGGTGCCAGTTGACCCAGTAATAAGAGGATGAAGCTGAATGAATGAATGACATTTTAATAGCTCAGGTTCTACCAACACTCCCCTTGCGATCTACTGGTACATATTGATTAACCCATTGGGCCCAACTGCAAAAATAGTTTGCAAATAACATCAATAATAGTCAATATGTGACATTCTAAACATTCTCGGACCAATTGTTTTTTACACTGGATACAAATGATCGACCAAAAGCACTAAAATACATTATCATAAAACTGTATGCAGACGATGCAGTAATATACACACCATCAAAAATACGCAGAAAGATGGTCGCTTTCTTACATCGGCGACGGCTCTACATTGTAGAAATATTCATTAGGTAAAAGAAAATATAATATAGTTCAGGACCAATAACCACTTCCACAATGACCGTCTGCATATTGGACAAGACACTTAAAAAGACAATAAAAATCAACATCTCGTGCATCTCTGGGTTGTTCTTTGTTGGATCTAACCAAAAGTAAAGCGAAGAAGGCACTGGTGGGTGTGTTCATTCCACATCAGAGACTATGTGCACGGCTGCCTATTTTTCCCCACATGGCTTTGAAATATTAATGAGTTTTTCAAAGCAGCATCCCAACAATTCATGCAGTATGATAAGGCTTCTCATTCACCCAGATCATGATGAAGGTTAAAGAGTAAAAGAAATAATTACACCTCTTATCTAAGAAGTTTCTTCAGTTAATGGAAGCCTCTTGAAGCTGGAGCCCAGAGCTGAAGAAGCCTCTTGGATTAGAGGTGAAATGTTTTCTTAAAAAAACTGTCCATGTCCATGTCCAGTTTCCAAACAGAACTCTTTAACTTAATGCAGTACATGCTACGGTATGAACAACAGGTTAGGAGACGTTGGTCATAAAGTCAGAGACTACCAGATGTTTCAGATCATTTAAATATAGTAACCTGTAATTACAGCTAATAAAGTGAGAGGGTACATTTGAAAATGAACCGGTGAGAAGTTAACCACTGCAGATTCCATTGCAGACTCAAGACTCGGTCTAAGTTTCCCTTTTGTGGATATTTCAAACCTCACTGTTGTGCATGTGTCCCACGACAACCTTCCTGAGGGAACGGTGAGTCGTTAGGAACTCAAAGTGTAGCTATTGATTACATAGCAACAATATAGGCTGGGACAAGAGTGATGGCCATCGCTTTCACCCAGGGGGAATGTCTCTGTCTTTGGCATGAAGCACCAGGGTTCACCTCCTGGGCAGGTTTGAATCCCATTTAGGTTGGTTGTCCTCCAGTGAGCTCTCCACCCACAGGAAGCTATGATGTCTTGCAATATGATTCTTAAATATAAATTCTTTTTGTACTCATGTTTGCCTATGTGTAAGAAAAGCAATAACTGTCAACTTGACTCACAGGCTTATTGAGTATTTTATCACACGTCAGGGTTTTTTTTTTTAAGTCCTGTGGTTGGAAACCAAACTATTTATCAATATGAATATCTTATGCAAAGATATTTCCTGTAACTGGAACTGAAAATACTTGCTTCCTCTGATGTGACAACTAGAATGTTTCTCAACATGCTCATACTTTAAATAGATTTTGGTGTTGAAACTTCTTTGTACCAAAGACGGAAGAGTTACTGAAAAAGGAAGAGTTGTTGTTGTACAAATTAATTGAATGGAGCATGGAATGGCTGATTCGTTGGATGGATGGGTGATTGGACGGATGTTGGATGAACGATTGAATGGATGTTGGATTGATTGTTGGGTGGATGTTTAATGGATGCATGGTTTGATGGATGGATGTGAGATTGATGATTGGATGGAAGGATGGTTGGATGATGGACAACACTACCTAGCTGAAATATGATTGGATAAAAAGTTTTTATCCAACTATTAAATGTAAAAACTCTTTTGATATTAATAAAAAAATATTATAATAGAATTTTACTTAAAAATGTTTTTTGAATAAATGTGTTTGTCTGGACATGTTTAGGCCAGCAGAGAAGGCTTTGCTGGCCCTCACTGCTCAACAAGATACAAAAATTGAACAAAAGATTATTGTATCACCATAGATTATAGAAATAACCATTGAAGCTTGATAAAACATGGTGCCCATAGTACGGTTTTTATCTTGGTCAAGAAAACCTCAACCCCGGAAAAATCTCAAACCGTAATCGAATGTTACAACTACGAAAGCATGAATGTTTTTATGACAGTGTTAGCAGAAAATAAAGAAAGACTCTAATTTATTATTTAACACATTAGTAGTACTGTTATGTTTGATAAAAGTTTTCTAATATATTTTGACTTTATGCTTTTTTATATTCTTTGAATTGAACTCTCAATGTTAAGGTCACTTAGTGTAATCTTTTTTCCACTTATTTGATAAAGGAAGCGGTTTTTGATACTTATCGTATGCACAAGTTCTCACTTTGACTATAACTGCTGCAGCTTTGAAGACATTTCCGAGGCAAAGTCATGGTTTGACACACAGTCTCTTGTCACTTTGTTTAGTTTGACTTGTCTGAAGGAATAGGGAAAAATATAAAACAATGAAAAATAATACAGGGTGCTAAATGACTTCAACAAATGTGGATTATAACTTTTTTTCTTTTTCATTTAGCTTCAAATCCAAACTGTTCCTCCTGCTGCATTGCATATTTTAAAAGCTGACTTGGATTTTTTTGTATTTTTTTTGTAAGTTGTCGGACTAGTTTTCAGACTTCTCATACTTCCTAAACTATGTTGCAAGGATCAAATTTATGTGTCCTACTCTTCCTGCCAGCTCCAAAAATGGAGCCACAATCTTGACTTATAAACATCATACTTTCAGCGTTGCATACTGCATCTATGACAAATTATCGCTGGTTATTACTCCAGAATGAATTATTGACAACTCTTAGTCACTTCAGTGCAGGGGACTCTCTCTGCATCCTGCCTTATTTCCACAATTGGTATTCAAGATCACTAGGATCCTGTAACAGGAAAAATCCCTGACCTTGAAAAGAGGAGCAAACTGGGACGACTCTGGAAAGCCAGATGTTGGAGACATGAATCATAGTGGTTAACTAGGTTGTTGTTCATCATCTAACCATCTGAAATAAAAGAAGTACAAGGTAAAAGTGAGGTCCGTACCCACAAGGCTCTTCTAATGAAAATACAGGGCGCACAAGGTACTTTTTGTCTTGGCATGAGTTCTGTGCATGAGAGAATGTGCAACTGCATGTCAGTGAAACTACCACAAAACCACCAATGTGTTTGCATATTCTTTCATGTTGCTCAAGGTTAAATCCAAACAAAGTGTTATGGTTAAAATCAGAGGTTATTGTGATCTGGTTATTGTTGCATTTTATTAACTCTTTGCCACAACATCAAGGTTGAACTGGACCATAGTTGAGCCAAGGAGGTAATGTTTATTCCATCTTCTTAAGCAGCATTCCACAGAAAGGACTTTGACAAATCTGTTTGGACACTGGCGTTCAAGATCATCATAAAACTATGAACTATCATTTAATCAGCTTTATCCTCTTTTCCGTAACCAGATAACCAGTCTCCACGACTGTCACCCAAATCACACAGCACCATACTGCGAGTCTTTCTGGGTGTGGGGATCCCTCTGAAAGTTATGCTCCTCAGTGGCAGCCTGGCAGCTGGTAGATTCAAACCTGAAGCCTTGCAAACTCAAGAGCACATCCTTACCCTTAACCTTCCTTAACTATATTTATATTATATTTACAATAAAAATATAATATACACATAAAAGAAAAAAATAGGGCAGTTGTGGCCTAGTGGTTACGGAACAGACTTGTGTCCAGAGGGTTTCATGAAAATGAGTTTAATTTCCTTCCATCCACGCTTGTATAATATATAATTTTGTGTCCGTATTTGCATTGTTGAAGTTAATGTTTTTCAAGAGCTGTAATACATTGTTTTTACAAAGACTGGGTCACAACCCACAGGTGGTCGAGTTATACTAATTGTTCAGATATCACTCAATCCACAATTAAATATTCTCATTAATGTTGGGCAATGGGCAATTATCTACAAATAATGTTGGGCTGGATCACAAAGGTTCAAGAGTTATAACATATGAGTAAAGTTTGTGAAACACTGATCTAATAGATCAAATTCTTAGTTTAGGTCTAGTGGTTAAGGAAGCGGACTTTGGACCACAAGGCTTCAGGTTCAAATCCACCAGCTGCCAGGTTGCCACTGAGGTAACATAGCCCCGTCCAGACCCACAGAACTCCTTGTGGGAGTTGGTGCAATGTGATTTGTGTGGCGCAGAAGCAGATGAATGAATGAATGAATGAATATTATATAGTCCATCATGCACTGTACCTCTGTGTTAGCCAATGTGAAATAATGAACACATAAAGGAAATCCTATTACATCTACCTAAACAGGCTTGGCCAATTATTTTGACACACAGGCCACATGTGGTACTAAAATTTGAGTCATGGGCAAGGTCAGGGTCAGAAAGACTGGGTTTTTGTATAAAGGCTAAAATGCCCATATGTTTTTAGCCTCCTCTAAACTATCTATTAGGGAAATGATGGCTTTGCAGGGAAGAGCCAGAAGGATAATGATTATATAAATTAACAGTATTATTTGGACAAATACTGCTCTAAAATAACATTATTCACTGAGTAAAAGACAGAGTTTGGTCATATTGGAAAGTAATAACGTACCTGCTGGGGCAGTAATTTCCATCACCCCAGGTACCCCCATTCCATCCTTAATCCCTCTATCCTTCTCTCTACCTCTCCTCCAGGTTCCACCCAGCTGCTATCTACTCCTACACCCTTGATTCCTGTGTCTGTCCTTATTATTTTTAAACACCGTCTTGGAACGGCTGTGGATTTACCAGGTCCACCCGAGTCAGAGGTGGGTCAGTGAGCAGCAGGAGTGGTGTTGATATATAGCAGCCATTATAGTGTGAGTGGAACGTCAATGTCAACCCAACAGCTACTAAATCATAAGAGGGAAGAAAAGCAGAGGTTTCTCCAATTGAAGGGATTAAAAGGTCATGTGGACATTTGTTTTCAGCAGCAGACTGTCGACAACAGTGTACAGAAGGTCATTATTGTGTTTCTGTTGGCATACAGATCTTCAGTCAAGGGAAGCTCCAAGCTTCAACACATCTGCGTGCAAACAGGATGGTCAATGAGAGAAAATATTCCACGCCACATTTTCATTTAATCACAGCAATACTATTCTAATAGGAAAGACACGATTCATGTCATCGCACCGCAGTATTCTCACACTCAGGAACATGTAGCTCGCCGTCGGTCTGATCGCAGCTGTCAGACATTTCTGGATAAAAACCCATCATCTGTTTTAACTTTTAAGAAGTCCCATTAAATGACAAACACAGACTGTCTGACTGGTCGTCCACCCCGGAGCAGACAACTGTAAACATGCTCTATTGTTCTCACTCACGTCCTCTTTATCCTGCTGTCTGTCCACTGTGAATCCCAATATAAAATCCCAATCCAATACTTCCAAATACCTGCCTTTCCTTCCTCTGTACCAGCTGCCAAATACCCAGAATACCTGTGTCCTTTCCCATCTGGTGAGACTGATATTTTTATAAGAGTTTAATACCGAGACACTTATCCTGATAAAAGACTGGCTGTCCCCGTTGGATTTCCTGCTTTTCACAGAAAAAGATGATCGTAAGATTGGGGGAAAAAATGCTAAAAAAGCATTTATTTTATTCAAGAGTGGCAAATTCTAATGCCGACAATGCAATATGTGAATTTTTTTCTGCTTTTGATTGGAACAAGCTGTGAGGATTGGAAGCCAAATGTTGATGGTCCTGCAGTGACATCTTCTTCCATTGGGATTTTGATGGTGACTTGGAAATCTTTACATCAGTAAAACACATTTGCTTCTGAAGAAACAAAAAAACGTTGAAATGACAACACATGTCAACTCACTCTTCACGTTAATTAAACCTGACCTGACGTTGCCTTCCATGAAAAGCGCTGATGTCCTGAAGTCTTGCTGCCTGCTTACAAGTCTCGTCTGAACCGCACTGTAAAACTATATAGCAGCCATTCAGGGTTAGGGACTGTTTTGGTTTCCATGCTTTTTGACCGAAATGTCTCTCTTCAAGGAAAACTCTCAGCTTTTTCTACTCTAACTATGGATTTCGTAATTCCATAGGATATTGTGAATCTTTTCAAATAAAAATAGGACCGCAATTATTAATGAATTATTATTCATTAATTAGATGGCCATGTTGCTGCAGGCCTTCATTGACGTAATAGTTTTGTGACTTAACATCAGTATGACACCAGGACTTGAGAATCCACATATATAGATTATATTACCCTTAATATAGGCTAGGGACACGTACGTGTTGCCGTGTTAAAGATCAGGCCAGCTAGAAGGCCCTAACGTCGCAATCTGGCGAGATGATTGGTCTGAGGGCTGTGACCATTCACTTACTGCAGACAGCAGACAGCCCTCACTTTTGATTCTGAAGGCTCTAGCACAGGGGTGTCAAACTCCTTCCTCGAGGGCCGGAGTGGCTGCAGGTTTTTGTTCCAACCTATCCAGTGCAAACTAGTTGCCCAATCAGCTGTCTGGAGACTCAGATCAGTTGATTGAAAATTCAAGTCAGGTGTGCTGCTGGTTGGTTGGAACAAAAACCTGCAGCCACACCGGCCCTTTGTAGAACCAGTTTGACACCCCTGCTCTAGCAGATTTCATGGAACCTGGCAACACTAGCTAGCTAAAATGATTAAATAAAAAATGATTGAATAAAATGTTTTTATTCAACTTTATAAATGTGAAAACTCTTTTTATGTAAAAATAATAATAATACAATTTTATTTAAGAATATGTATAAATGAATGTGTTTTTCTGAGTATGTTTAGGCCAGCAGAGAAGGCCTTGCTGGCCCTCATGGCCTACCACTTGTATCCATTGTAAAACTGTATACTGAAAAAACTTCCACTACTCAATATTTTCTCAATACCAGCCCACCAAAGCCTGCCTGCGACTTGTCTCCAGTGCCATATACAGTAATACAAATGTTATCCTCGGGAATATAGACATAGCTTCAGTCTCCTACTGGCTTTCTCTCTGCCATAGCTTCTGTTTTTCGTGTCTCAGACTCCTGTCTAATTCCCTGTTGCCTTGTTGTTTTTACCATAAACACCTTGAATGTTTTCCTTATGTCTCTGCTTTCGAAATTTGCACCAGCCCAGACAGAATTATCCAGCCATGATTCCACAAAAATAACTTTATGGGAAACAGAGGGTCTTTGAATCTAGAAGAACACCAGGTGGAACATCAGAATGAGTTTTGTCTCACAAAGTCAGCGCACTGTTGAACCTCTGGTAAATAAGATCTATACTTATCTTCAGAAAAAAAATCATAAAAAAATTATTTGCACAGCAACAGTTTTCAACTAATATTATTCCCTTTACACATCCTTCATTTAGGTAATTTTATTAAGTTATTAGAGAGGATTTCATCAGCATCATTATTATGCATGACAACATTAAACTACTATTATCTATGTAACTTTCTTCATTGGAACTCAAATAGAGCTATACTCAAAAGCCCCAAAGATCTAAGAGAGGCTCAGCGTGAAAATAATATTAGAATATCACCATGGCAACTGGTTCCAGGTTGAAGAATCTTCTTGGTCTTGTCATTTTTTGATCAGTATCTGTCCTTTGAGACCATTATTTTTGCAAGATTTCCAGTCCTCCACTAACTGCATACTATCTAGAAACATAAAAATGCCATGATATTTAAAAAAGATGGCAAATCAGTTACTCTCTGCAGTCACGCTGAGATGAATGTAAAAAGAGGTCGCCTTATGTAAAATGCTGCAGAATGAGGTTGTTGGACTGTTTCAGATCAACCTGAATTATGTTGCTGTAGGTCTGGACTCACACAACACCATTTACGGTGCATAGGAGTTTGTCACAGATTATAGTTTATCATTTGCTTTCCAGGTTTGGTGGGAAATTGAGCACAGGTTCAGGGTACAGCTGATGTGCAAAGAGGTTATATGTGCATCCTTTAAGTGGCAATGGGGGCCTGGTGGTTAGGAAAGTGGACCAGGGTCCAGAGGGTTCTAGGTTAGACTCCACCAACTGCCAGGTAACCAGTGAGGTCCACTGGAAAAGGAACCAATCCCACTCACTGCTCCCAAGACTGCTTTGGATTTTAACTTTGAAAATAGAGAGTAATATAAGAGATATAAACTTCTCTGATGCTCCCAACTTTGTGTAGGAATGTACATTTTGTTGATACAATGGAGAGTACTTTCTCCTAGCTCAAAAAAGCCTCAGGTCATATAAAACGTGACTGTAGTTTTGATGTTGGAACTCCTGCTCCAAAGATCTGATCTGAATTCCAGTCTCATTCATATATTTGGCATTGTCCACTCCCAGAAATACAGTATAAAGGCTAAAAGGAAAGTAAGTACACTATGTACAATGCTAGTATATAAGACAGCTAGTATAAGCTACTAGTATAAGATGACAGCTAGGTAAGTAAATATATGTAATAATAGGTAAGAGCTCAAGCAAACTCCTTGTCATTCTGTCATTGTGATCCACACCACTGCACACAAGGAAAGGTCACCTCTGTATTTTACTCATCACCCAAGTGAACAATGGGCAGCTTTGAGTGCCCAGGGAGCAGTGAATGGGGACAATGCCATGCCCAGTGGTAACTTGGCAGAATGTGGATCGAACCTGGAACCCTCTATATGCATTATATAAGCCTTAATATAGGCTAGGCACACGTACGTGTTGCCTTAAAGGTAGGGCCAGCTAGAAGGCCCTAACATCGCAATCTGGCGAGATGATTGGTCTGATGGCTGTGACCATTCACTTACTGCAGGCAGGTAGAAGGTGAGGGGGTGCTGTGTGTAAGTAATGGATCTAATGATTGGTTAACTATGTAAATACATTAGAAAAGAGGTTAGGGACCCTAGTGGCTTAATGGTAAAGGAAACAGACTTGGGTCCCCAGGGTTTCATGTTTGAGTCCACCAGTTGCTAAGTTACCACTGAGGTCCACTGAGCATGGCACCATCCCCACTCACTGCTCCCACAACATTTGTGTGCAGTCTTGTGGATCACAATGTCACAATGACAAGGAGTTTCCTTTTCCTTTCCTTCTGCACTTTATCCCATTCAGTGAGAGTTGTAGTCGCATTTCTCGCTGGACCTGTAAAATAATCTGAAAATAATTGTAAATATATATTTTTCTTGTTTTTATTATGTTTTCTGCTGCAGTTGTCTCCCAAAGCTGAAGCCGAGTGAAGTAGCATCGATACTTAAAGTGCTACGTTCAAGAGCTTGTGATTTCATAGACGTAGATCATTGTCTTATGAGAACATGCTATTTACTGTGTCAGACACACATGGGGTTTTTTTTTCGACGGCCTCTTCTTCAAAGACTCGATAAATAGCACGACTTGAGACTCAAAAGGCTTTTAGCTACTGGTTTCACATTCCTTGCCAAAAAATGAGGTTAAAATATTTCGGATGAGAGAGAGGGAGAGGGCAAGAGAAGAAAATTCCCATCCTTTTATTATACTGTTTTAAATCTGATACATCTAAATATGAATCCCATGTCTAAGGCGAATAGTCACCATATGTTTTTCTGGATTGAAATGGATCAAGCAGAACAGAAAAACACTCATACAGCTGACATAATTTATGTCATCCAAGGATCAGTCAAACAATTTGTCTTTTTCCTTTCTCCCTTTTCACCGTCCACGTTGCGTGAGTAGAAACTGGATTTTGGCAAAAAAAAAAAAAAAAATTGAACTTGGCTTTCTTTTATAATTATGTATAGTCTTTTAAAGACTATTCATAGTCCACGTTGCGTGAGTAGAAACTGGATTTTGGCAAAAAAAAAAAAAAAAAATTGAACTTGGCTTTCTTTTATAATTATGTATAGTCTTTTAAAGACTATTCATAATTATGCTTTTTCACATTTACTTTGTTTGGGTCAATGTTGTCACCGTGGCCTTACACAACCGCAACGGTTTTATATCTGAGGTCATTTGTTTGTCGGCAAAACTCCGTGCAAAATCTCATTTACAACAAATCATGGCTTCATGGATAAATACCAGGATCCTCCAAACAACATGGAGTGTAAAAAGGGGGGAGATGGTGTTGTTTGTAATGGCAGTGTGTGTTTCATGAGAAAATCCCTGATATAGTATTTTATCTTTAATTATATTGGTACATAAACACACGTCAATGATAAATACTAGGTTTACCAGTGTCAATAATTTCATCAGAAACATTTTTGCTTTCAGTGTAGATAATATCAGAAAACAGAAGCACTTCCTGTTTCCTCACACTGCAACTACAGCTGCACTACATATAATATATAAAGGTATAAAATAACTCCCTTTTTCAACATCCTTCTGTCTGTCTGATGTTTTATTATATGTGATGCGTCAAAGTTTGTACAAAGAGGACGTATCTTACTTTATTTTAATATAAAACACATGAAAAGAAACTTTTTTATAGAACTTGCAGGCGACCAAACATACTTTTGTAATTCCTGCAGAATTTTATGAAGCATCACTCGACATCTGTTTCTGTTCAGTACCGTCGTCGCAGCTGCTGTAACTCTCAAAAAGTAGCAAAAGTTAAACAAATGATCAAAATTTATAGTAATAAAGAATATAAAGTTATTTACTACAAAACATAAGATTGGCAGCACTATTGAATTTGACAGATTTAAGAAAGTTTCTCTTTTTTTTGTTTAGAAATCTTTTGATGCAAGCGGTTTCCTTGACTCCTTGGCACTATTTACAAATCCTAATCAGGAGTTGGATAATGTGATTGGTTGAGTCATGCTGAAGGAGTTATTAGAATTAAACTATTGATGAGACAGCTGGAGACAGAAAACAAAATTCTGCCAGCCAGTAAAACAAAACCTTAATTTTAATAACAAAGGGGGAATTTCACAGTGTGAGTCGGATTGTAACAGACAAAGATCTGACACCTTAAACTCTAGGTCTAGGATTTGGAACACAAATGTGTGTAACATTTTATGACTAGAGATAAGATATAGAATATCTTTGTCCACAGACTCCTTGAACTTTGAACAATGGGTATGTCTGCACCGTTTGGGAAAACAGTCTTGATATTTGTCTGGGAAAAGTCTTATTTTTCCTGACATTGATGTCTTCCCATTGCTGAACTACAGCCCTGGAATCCAGACTCGTCTCGTACTTTTGTGTGGGCAGCAAGGGCTGGACCATAGCAAACATGCAACAATGAAAGGATTTTCAAACGATTTCTCTTCCAAATAAACCCCTAAAATTGTCCGCTGTTCTCCTCGATCCCTGGATGGCAATAAATTCCTGCAAAAATACTTTACCTGGAATTGTTGCCCAATCTGCTATACAGGATAAAACATCACATCCTTGAATAAGAGATTGATCACTGTCTTCAACTCTCTGTTTCCATGCAGAACGAGACTTCCGTTATAGCTCTACTCTGGTCAGTGTATGGAATTTCTGGAAAATAAACAAGTTATTGCAAAAAAAAAAAAACAAAATCGAGATGTAGTGTCTACAACAACAATAAAGTTGTCTTAGAAATTTAAGTCAAAAAAGGCCAAAAATTTTGTCAAAGGAAAAAAAAAATCATCATCTGATTTATCACACTTCACCATACTATGGTGTGGTGTGGAAGTGACATGGGTCAGGATGGAGCACCGCAGTGGTAACCTGGCAACCTGGCAGCAGGTGGATTCAATCCTGGCCTTGCTGACCCAAGTCGGCTTCATTAACCGCTGCGCCACCGTCTGTAGAAATCTTCTGTATCTGTGCCATTATTGTTGAGCGTTTTCCTCCCTTCTTAATAAACAGTGATTGGTGGTTTTATAGCTGTAATTATATTCCATCCTCTTCTTGTTGCCTTTGCAACGACTAAACCAGTCGGCCATCCTTCTCATAATCCCTATAAAAGTGATGGGCTGAACATCGAAGACCCTATTCCTATTCCATCCCAATCCCTCTCTCCATCTCCTCCTGTAATTCCCATTGCTACCCTGGCCTCCAGAAACTCAAATAAAAAAGTTCATTCTTTCCTTTCTCATCCTCCTGTACCTCCGCCTCTTCATCCTTTTCCTTCTCCTCCTCCTTCCCCCCTGCCCTCTTGTCCTCCTACTCTTTTTCCCTTTAACACGTGTAAACTGCAGTGGATACTATTCAAAACCTCACCATGAATTAAAGAGGAGAAGTTTTTGGGGGCTGCTCAGTGGAATTGATGTAGCACATGTACAGATAATGATTTTTTTCTATATATGTTTTCACCTGGTCTCAACAGCCTCTTTTTGAATGCTTAAATAATATAGAAATCTGTATAAAATAACTCAAATCAATACGCTCATCTTGGATAAATGTGCAGTACGGATGGATCGTTGCAAAAGATTCCTTCATTTTCTAAGTGGCTTCGGGATCACATTTCACTGCAAATTCCACAAACCACACTTTCAAACACATCCTAATTTTATGTAATGTCGTTGGAGGTGATAACATCAGAATAATGTTACCTTTGGGACCGGACGACAGACATAAAGTCTCCTGTGAGAAAGCCGCAGCTTTGAAAGTTTAATATCTAATGGGGCCTTTTTAAAGCTTCCATTCAGACATCATAATTATGAGCAATTATATCAGTGTTGTCTACAATGGTCTGATTTATTACCAGATTCGTACCATCTGACATCATATTTATGGAAATGTCAATTCAGGCTAAATTCCAGTCAAAAAGATGTGTTGAACAAAAAAGGCATGAACGATTAACAATGGAAAACCTGACAATACTGTCAAAACTCAGTGTTTATGTTTTAATCTGATCTATTAATATATTCAGACACAGAGGAGAAAATGAATTGAAATGAATAGAATTGAAAGTGTTTCCTGTGTGCAGTGGTTAAGAGAGAGACAGAGGGTTGCATGTGTCCATTTCCTCCTCTAGTCTCTAGTCTAGTAAAGTCACTTGACTGATCAGTGCTTCCTTCAGTAGTTCTCCTCACTTTCCATCATGTTCACTCACTGTCTCCTGGTTCTACTGATACTGGTCCTAACTCCTAAAGGTAAGTTTATCAAGTCCTTTTCTGTTTCCATTTGGCAAAGTGGCTCACTCTGAGCTGACGCTCTACCGGGTAAATACGCCTATGTTTTCTCAGCCTTATAGATATTTACCAAATATTTACCAGGCTTTTGATTAATGTTTTCAATCCCTATCACAGTGTACGCTGGGAAAATAATCGGAGGTCATGAAGCTGTGCCGCACAGCAGGCCGTACATGGCATTTCTAAAGCGTTCGAGTGCAAATGGGACAGTCCATTGTGACGGCTTTCTCCTAAATGAGGACTTTGTCATGACTGCAGCCCACTGCCAAGACAGAAGGTTACACAATACTTTAAGAAAAACGTACAAACATTTAGTTTTATAGAGTTCATAGGCCTTTTTTCAGAAAACTGTGTAATAACATGTTTGATTATTAGAATTATTACATACTGACTGACATGTTATGCTGTACATACCAACGTATAGAAGATTGGAAATCAAACTCCTTGTCATTTTGTCATTGTGATTCACTCCACTGTACACATTACACACATGTGACCTCTGCTTTCAACCCATTTCTCAAGAGAACAGTGGGCAGCTTTGACAGTGCCATGCTCAGTGGACCGCTAACTTGGCAGCTGTTGGACACAAACCTGAAATCTTGGGGACACCAAGTTGTTTCCTTAACCAAAAACCCCCAACCTCTTGGGACAGTGGTGGCATAGCAGTTGAGGAACCAGACTAGGGTCTGGAGGGTTCCAGGTCCCAATTCACCAGCTGCCAGGTTACCGCTGAGGTCCAGTCACTTAGCACCATCCCCACCCAAGCTGCCCATTGTTCACTTTGGTGATAGGTAAAATGCAGAGGTGACATTTTGTTGTGTTCTGTGGTGTGAATCACAATGTAACAAAAAGTTTTCTTTTCTTTTCTTCTTCTCTAACTTATTTCAATAGCTAATAAATCATTGACTCATGCACATACAGATCCTCCTCACCTTTCGCTGACTTTCTTGCTTACTAATGCATATATTTTCATACCTAGCGGTCATCATGTTTAACTACACATATACTCAGTTATTAACATAATGCACCTTCTTGTCTAAGGTTGTCTTCTAGTCCTTTCACTGTGATTCTGGGAGTTAACAATGCCAAACGTAGGGATGAGGATGGTATTCAGAACATATCTGTGGAGCAGGAGTTCCCACATGAAAACTACAGTCAAGTCTCGAATGACCTGATGCTTCTTAAGGTAGGAGAAAGTACACTGCATTGTAACACCACAACGTAAATGCATACATGAAGTTGGAACATCAAGTTTGACAAATGCATCTCTTATATCTCTCTCTACTTTCAAAGTTAAAAACCAAGGCAGTCTTCAGCCTAAATGTGAGGCCCATAGATCTTCCTGATGAAGACGATGACTTTCTTCCAGAATCGTGCATTGTGTCCGGATGGGGAAGATACAATAAAAATAAAAGATATTCATCTAAGACCCTCCTGGAAGTCAACGTAACACTCATAGACAATGAAATCTGTTCAAAGAAAAAGTCATACTGCTCTGAAGGAGAGGCTGGTCCAGCTGAGGTTTGGTTCTGATGCTGCACAATTTTATTTTAAATCATTTGCTGGATGTTCCTGAAGTTAAGAGCGTGTTGTGTTTTTGTACTTCTAGGGAGACTCTGGTGGTCCACTGGTCTGTGAGGATGGAAAAGCATACGGTGTAGTTTCACACACATTATTTCCATTGACGGGTGAGCCGCCTTTGCACTTCTACAGCAGGATTAAAGACCACAGAAACTGGATCAACTCTGTCATAAATGGGAAGAAAAAAAACAGCATTCATTGAATTCTGAAGACTGCATTGGCCAATGGGCCAGAATCACCTTTACAAACTGCAGGCACGAGGTCTTTACTTTTTAAAGTTGGACTTTTCTCCAGTGAACTTACTGAAAGCTCCGAATAATAAGCAAATGGATAATAAAGATAACACTGCCCTCTTGTGTATTATTTGTGCAACAAGCTATAATTAATTTTTTTCGAGTCTAAAGTAGTATATTATGTTACATTTAATATCAATATTAAAACCATTACAACAGTACAATGGTTATGATACTTATATTCGATGAATTTATATAACAATAAATAATATATTTTGCAAATATTTCCAAATTTTAAAATAAAATTATTATTTTTATTATTAAAAATAGGTGATACTCGTTACAAATATTATTTTGTAATTCTATCTTAGTAATTCTTTCTTAGAGTAAATTTTACTCTAGATAAATATATATTTAAAAATATATATTATAAAAATAAAAAATACTTAAGGGAGAATTTAAACATTTTAAACTGTTTTATGTCAAAAACACATCAAACATTTTCCCATAAATAAATAAATGAATCGTTTTTATGGTGACAGGGTCCTAATACCAAAGGATGTCACAAATGCGTTAATGTAATCGAATTAAATGTAATGTAAATAAATAAAACAGCCAACACTGCCCTCTTGGGGGCAGTGTTAGAAATGATAGATTTAAAAAAAAAAAAAAATTTTAATAGAATTGTTTGCAATAGTAATAATAATGATAAAAACTTGCTTACAGATATCTATAATATCTGTATAAAAAGAAGATCTAAAATAATTGATATATCCATGCTAGAAATATCAGCCAGTCAACATTTCTTGCTCAGAATAACCTGAGGGTTCCTCTCCAGTTTTTGGAAATACATAGCTGCCTTAAAGCTGTCTATGTAATCATAGATACAGTATGTATCAAATAAATTTAATTGTTTTTGACAACTTTTTCAGGCATTTTGGAAAAAAAATGTCAAGTCAAAATTTTGTTGATTTTTGCTGA